>JAVHNF010019298.1:0-10400 GCA_034783455.1 Micropsitta finschii | reverse complement strand
AGGTTGAAAGTAGGTGAGCTTTAAGATCCTTTCCAACCTAAAGCATTCTGTAATTCTACTAATCAGAGATCCTCCCATTGCTAGCTGTTTGCAGCAGTAAGGGGAATACTGTGGTGGTTTTAACCCTTATCCAGATGTGGAATAAACCCCATATTTTATATCTTGATATTGAAAGGGTCTTCATGCTAACCTGTTGTATTTCAACAGGGAGTGATTTTGGCCAAAGAAAATTCAAACAAATTTGCCTTTTGAATAACCTCAACAGCAAGAGAAATCACTTTGTCACTCTCAGTAACCTCTTTAGGTAACAGCCTTAGCTGATGACCAATACCTTTTAAGGTGTGAACCGCTAAGCTCTGTTTTACTGCCCATTGTCTTGAATAAGCAGTCCCATTTTGTTACTCTCATTGATCCAACCTTGATCCCTCTGCCCACATAAGCACGCAGGGTTTTGCCATTCAAGGTCATAATTTGGATTGTTGGTCTGTATCTGAAGGGAGGATTTTTTCCCAGATTGGTTGTATCAAGGGCACTGTTCTTTTCTTATTCTATCACCCCTTCCTCCCAAGGAAGGAGAACGGGATGGATGGATACGTGCCAGATGCTGTGTCAGCAGCTGAAGTATTTTTATCTTGGAAAACCTTCAGCTACATTCAGGTGCTTGCTGGTGATAAGCCTAGGAAGGTTTAGTCTTAAACACTGCACTAGGACTAAATACCCCAAGAATCATAGCTATGTCCTATGGAGTGATGACTCGCTTCTCTGGATATTTTATCTTAAGCAGCAATGTGGCTTTCACTATTTTATTGTACCTGGTATTCTGTATGAGGGAAGTTCTGTCCATATTGTGGCATTTTGAGTTTAGATGCGCAAGTTGAACCAATGCTGAGTATTTTGGCATCTATTGTAGATCTTGGTCACTGCATGGAGTTTGCAGCTCAAGGGGAAAGACATAATATCCTTCTGTGTCAGTTAAAGAGAGATTGTGACACTTAAATCAAATCTTCCAATACCTAAAGGAGCTGACAAGAAATCTGAAGAGGGTGTTTGACAAGGGCCTGTAGGGACAGGACAAGGGGGAATGGCTTTAACCCGGCAGAGGGGAGATTGAGATGAGATGAGATGAGATAAGGCAGTTCTTCCCTGTGGGGGTGGTGAGGTGCTGGCACAGGTTGCCCAGAGAAGCTGTGTCTGCTCCATCCCTGGTGGTGTTCAAGGCCACGTTGGACAGAGCTTTGGGTGACATGGTTTAGTGTGAGGTGTCCCTGCCCTTGGCAGGGGAGTTGGAACTGGATGATCTTAAGGTCCTTTCCAACCGTAACTATTCTCTTATTCTCTGATTCTATGATTCTATGATTCTGCTCAATGTAGCTCACCTGTGCTTTCTTGCTCCACAGCAGCAGTTTTGCCTGCTGAGTTAGAACATTAGCTAACACTGAGTTACATTTCACATGGAGAGTAGCACAATAATGTGTCTCACAGACCCCCCAATACTTCTGCTATATGTACAGGCTCAAACTGCTCGTGCACAATTTTGTTCTAGTATACTGTAAGTGGAAAATAAGTTAAAAATGAGTCATTATAATGTGTCAAGGAAACAATTAGGTGTGAGATGAATAAGAAGGATGGAAGGAACAGATAAAAACAGAATGTCTGGACATCAGAAAGGAAAATAAAAATAGATTTTATAAGATTATCTTTAAACAGTGGTAAAAGGATGTTAAAAGAAAAGGGTACAAAGGCGAAAAAACAAAGAGAAGAAAATGGTGATACTGGAAAACAATATTTTTTTTTTAAAGCAAGAGAAAAATCCACAAATGAGAGGAGTCTCAAGAAAGGGCTCCCCACAGCATCACTATAATAGATTGAAAATACTCAGCCTCCTCAAAGGAAGCAATCTAGTACAGAGCCAGCCATACAGGTGTCACAGTGACAGGGCCTAAGAATAAAGCTGGAAATCCTTGGCACAGAGGATTAGATCAGATGGAGATAGGGGAAGGAAGGATAAAAGTTACTGAATATAAGTAAGAAGACAGAAAGCAAAATTCATCAAGATCTAGGCCTAGGGCTGATTTTATGGGGCATTAAATCTTGAATTTGTCAGCCATGATTCTAAAAATTGATGGATTTTCTTCCTACTAGAGACTACTACCTCTGTTTCAGAAGAGCAGTCCTAACAGGCAGGGTACAACAGTCGCTCCCTAACCCTGACCAGCGCTCATGGAAATCAGATTTTTTTCCACTGACTTCTACAAGAACCAGACTGGACCCTAAAAGAAAGCAATTTGTGGTAATAGTAGTACTGCTGGTTGGGTATTTTGCATGGAAACTGCTTTTTTCAAAGAACGGTGATTCATCAGAACAAACTCCTTCTGCAACAGCCCTGAATATTGAAAAGGGAGCATTTCCAAGATGAAAAAGAGAAAATCTTAATAGATTGTTGATTAGGACAAATGATCACCATTTCACTCATCCAGACTCAGCTCTTGCCTGACTGCTCAAAACAAGGCATTTGTATCCTCACACTTACCACATCAGGAAGAACTTGAACCTTCATTTTCCACACTCAGGTACACCCAGGTAAAGCTGTTTTCAATACCTTGCTTCACAAGCTTGAAAGAACATTCAGGTCAGGTGGCAGCAGAAAGATCGAACAAAGAAAAAGGGACAGATAATCTATGGTAGTCTTTGAGCAGACTTCAGGGGTAAGTACAGCAGAAAACTCCTGAACTGTCAGTGAGGCTGAAGTTGCAGGGTATTCACCACTTGCTTAAATGTTGTGCTGTTCCTGTTTCAAAATATGCTTATATGGTCACATCTTTGAGAGGAAACACACTCAAGATATGCTTTTCTTCCCTTTTCTGAATTATCTTGGCAGGAATACTAAAACCACCTCATTACAAATAGTTTGCTTATTCACATTTTCCATTGACAGCGTATCTTTGGAGTTTTCCCTGTCATATGAATGGGTTCATATAAGTAGCAGCATTTCTTGCTGGCTAGAAGAATATCACAAACCAAAATTATCTTCTCTAATTACAAAGCTGCCTGACCTCGTGCTTGTAGTAGTACCAGTACCATAGCTGGTTTTTTAAAAACACTTTTTCTCATCTTTTCAATTGAGTGCTATGGCAGATGCCAGGAGGAATGACCCAAAAGAGGAAGCTCTCCATTTACCTACCGTCAAAAAGGTGCAGGGGATTGTAGGCTTCCCCACCATATTTTGTAATCCTGCCCTTAGAGGATTATCTCTAGATGCAGGGGGGCAGTTTAGTCCCTGTGCTCATTAACTCCATGACCTGTGTGCTGAGACAATGCTTTGGGTGTAGTTACTCTAGCAACACACAAGCACAGATCAAAAACCTCGTTCACTTCCTCCAGCTTCAGCTGAACTGTAACCAGTAGGATGCATTTTGAATGGAAATGTTTGTGAACATATTTTTTATTTTTTGTTATACAAAGTAAGGGATGAAATTATTGACCTTACTTCAGATTAAGTTGGCATTACTCTGGAGAAAAGCAGTTTGGGCTTCAGGTTTATCATATGGCACAATGTCACTGGCAGAGTTTGTGAGGAGGTACAAATCTCCTATTTTCAATGTTAAATCTATTCTCAGTGTCTCTGTTAAATTCTTTTGGTGCATATCGGCCATATACATTCATGCTGGACCACACAAACTGAAATTAGTCAATATAATATTGTGCGCATGCACATGGGTTTGAAAAAAAATCATGCCATGGACTGTGGATATTTTTCTTAATGAAAATCCAGCATTTTGGATGGGTGAAATGTTCTGCCTTCCATTTACTGAAATAAAACTTGGAACCTAAATTTTCCAGAAAGTCTCATTGTGGTCTGAATTTCCTGACTCCAGCCAGTTCTGATATTGACTGATCTTGAGGGAAATTCATGCCCATTAAAAAATAAATAAATAAATAAATAAAAATAATCAATTCATATCAAATTATTGACAAATTCTCAAAAAAACAAGGAATAGCACTGAAGTTCTGACGCACATACATCACTCACACCCCAATATAATAATTCTTGAGAAAATTTACAAAGCAATTCTCCAAAACTAGCACATGCTTCCTACATTTTTCTTCCAGAAAACACAGGGAAATGATGACATTTCCTTTGCCACTGCCCTTGATTCAAGGTTCAAATTTTGCACTACTACACGTGTCATTATGTTAACTTCATTTTATACTAGCAAAGACTGTGGTCAAACATGTTAGAGATTCTTATAGTTCTGATCAAATCTGCTGCTGCTGCTGGAGAAGTATATTTTTTTTCAGTAAGTGCATGCATTATGCTGTGTAAAAACAGCCTTTCTTATTATTCAGTAGAGAAGGAGTTAAGCCAGGATAAAAATGTAGTTTCTGAATCAGAGAATTATTTTTGGAGACACTACTTTGGAAAGGGGAAAGCTTGCTTCGTTTTTGTTTAAACTAAACCCAGTGTTGTACTGACATGTCTGGATTAGGTTTTAAATGCATTTTTCCAACCTGTTGGATACCTTCCACAAATTATAAAAAGACACCACAAACAGAGGTGAAGAGAAAGAGAATGTTACTTTTGTTCGCAAATTTCTCCCCGGGGGTTTACAAAGAGGGTCCATACACATTTTTGTGTAAAGATACAGGGCAAATTTATTGCAAGAGAGAGGAGCAGTAAAAGCAAATTTATTATCATTTTTACCATTCCTGGCAGCTCTTCCAGCAGACAGTGCAGGTCCATGAACTGTGCATGGCTTTCCTGTGGCTCAGAGCTTTTGCATCTGAGTAGGTTTGGGAACTGAAATTTACTGCTCCTGTCAAAGTGGTAAAAGAATCGGCCACCTCTTCTGGTATATGCTGTGCTCCTGCACACAAAATCTTAGGAAAAGAATACCTAGGGGAGGATTGCTTTTTTAAGAAGTGAAATAAATTTCTTTTTTTGGTGAGTTTAATTGAAAAACTATATAGTTTAGTGTGGACTAGTAACCTTTCCTCAGATTAAGGATTCTTTTCTTATCTGTTTTTTTCAGTGCCACTGACAAATTAGCTCAATGTCTGAGGGCAGGTGCTGGGAGATAAGAGCAGCTTCACAAAAAGCAAAATCCTCTTAGTCCATCATTGTTTCAGAAGCAGCAATCCCACTGATTCACACTGTTGTATTCACAGTATTTCTGCAATATATTCTTCATCCTTGAAATAAGCCAGTAACCCACCCTCTGAAAACTGAAGAAACATCTTCTGTCCTTGGAATGAGAATAATCCAGAAAAAAAAAAAAAAAGCAAAAAAAAAAAGCATTTTTCCATTGCAGTTATAGCTTCTGATCTGATCTGCAGGCATTTCTTCCTTGTCAGTCTAATGGAAAGCATGCAACAGAGTATTGCATTGTTATGCAGTTCAGGAATAAGAGTTTTAGCTAAGAAGGTAAAGTGTATCTGCATTAGAAAGTAATATCTTTCTAAATTCAGAACTGTTTCTGTAATAGATCAGAAGATTCAGTAGCTTTTTCCATTGACAGATCATACTGACCAAATTCTGCCCTTTTATTTGGAATAAAAGTTTTGCTTACTCTTTGTCATTAAACATCATTCCATGTCAGATTCAGTGATTTTAGGTAACCACAAAGTATTGTCCAGCAGATCCAACAGTTGCCTCCCATACATCCACAGTGCCTAGGGAATGATGTAGTGGAATTTTTTCGACATCCACAGGCAATGAACACTGTCACCTGGGACTTTTGTCACACCACACAGTAACCCTACAGGAGACACAAAAACACCCCCAAGATTCAGTTGCTACATCCCTTCCAAACTACAAAAAAAGACAAGCCCTCTTTCTGTCTCTTATAGTTATGCCACACTGTAAAACTCCCCACTTGGTGCTCAGATCCCAGATTATGTCCATAGCCGAAAACTGGTGTGCCAGGTGGTGATTTAAAAAGGTGAAGTGAGTCTGAAAAGAAGGAATGAACATAACTAACTAGATCTATTGCTAAAATTTGACAATTTCAGGATTTACCAAAAACTCCTAAACTTAAGAGGTGCCTTTAAATTAGCTTCAATAATCTTTTTATATGTCAGTTTACAAAATATATTATGTGAGTTTCATTATAGTATTCTCCAGCCCTCCTGAAAAGAAGAAATACACAGAAGTGAATGGCTTCTGACTTGAAACTTTACCAACACTTTCTACCTTTTGGTGGCCTCTGAATGCAGAAATAATATTACAACACTGTTTTCAAGTTCTCTTTGAATTCAGAAGCTATTATTTTTCCACAGCCTTCTAAATCATCAAGAATTGAGTAAATGCTTATTTTTCAAAACAAACCCTACTAGAGTTCACTGGATAACACAAGTAAATGCACTTAGAGACATGACTTTGAAACTTCACTTAGCAAACAGGGAGATAATGCTGGCAGAAAAATTGTAAAGCATCAGTGATGCCTGGGTATCATGGTATTTTGATTCCAGCTACCAAACTACTAAGATCACAGAGATCTTCTGGATTCATAGAAGTCATCAGCTTCAGAAAGCATTTGACTTTTCTTACAAGGATCCAAGTCCCTTTCCCTGAGGATGAAAGTGAAGACTGTGTAGTACCTACCTGCATTGTGATACTTACCTATAACAACTTGGACTCCCCTGTGCATTTCCTTGCACCTGATAAGCATCCTGCATGAAATTTTGGGGCAACAGAGCAACCCCATACGTGAGACAATGCTTTAAAATTTTGATGCACATTTTACTCCTCCTTCAGAAGACAACCTTTGGTAATAAAGTGTCTGTGAAGCAGAAAACAAAATCAAATAAGCAAGGATTAAGAAAGTGCATGAGTAAGTGCTGAGTTTCTTTTATATTTATCACCATGATTGCATGCTAATTTATGCACCAGATATGCAAATAATTCATACCAGTAATTTTATGAGAGAATTTGCAAGGTCTTTAGAAAAGCTTAAAAACTGGACTAAATTCAGGCAACAGAGAAAATTGCCAATCTGAAGAATTTTACAGGCAGTTCATGCATGGAAGGAAAAAAATCCCCCCTATAACTTGCTGAAAACATTCAAGGAGAACCCTTATTCTTCTAACTAATTGCTATTTTTGTCAGAAATGTAAGCCTTTGTCATGGCACATCATAAATTACTGATAACATATCACCAGTGAACATTTGTAAGTGAGATAAATGCAGAAAGTATTTATACTGCTTCCAGACCAATTAACACTCCACACCCTTCACCACCCAAGTTTGCTGGTATTTGAGTTATTGACAAACTGAAGCTGCTTGTCTCTAAATAATCATTGCTGTTGTAGGTTATTATTATCCCAGATGCACTGCAGAATTCCAAATCTGAGCCAGTGATTAAATTCTCTCCCAGCTCCCTCAAAAAGGGGCCCTTGTTGACTTCTCAAGTACTTCAGCAGCCAGCACCCGCAGTTGCTCTGTGGAAAGACATGACTCATGCCCAATTCATTCATTTAAAATTCTCTCCAGCTCAATAACTTCTGGCAGTCATTCCAACCCATTCTCTGGGTGTCAGAAACACAGGCTGTTTTAGCTGGATGTTCTCTCTGGCTTGTTAAACAGAGGAGGTGGATTGTCATTACACTCTTATCAATCAGGTGCTGTTCACCAAAGATTACAGATGAGCCAAGAAAGATGTGTGGGCTTATTTATTTAACACTGAAAAGAAATACACTATTTTTACTGCTGTAATGTTGTTTTATACCAGCTGACCATTCAGCCATTATACAGTAATTTACTGTAAATGAGGGAATTTTAAGGCACAGCTTCAGTAAGTTCCTATAGCACAAACAATTTCTGAACTATTCTAACCTAGGGTCACTCAAATCAGTCCTTGCTCTTGCATTCCAGGAACTCCCCTTTCTCTGGCAAACTCAGATAATGTATCAACTGACATTGCCCAAGACTACTTCTTGGAAAGGGAAGTCTGTCCTCCAGCAGCCACACTGATTCTTAAAACTTTCTTAATGTACACATGGCTTCTCCTGAGAAATGCCAGGCAGTGAACTGCTCTTTCATTAATGTTCAAGAGCAACTGTCCTCTGGCTCTGAAAGTATTGAATCTACATCCACAGGGATGCAGACTGGACTATCTTGAAAAGTTTCCTGAAGATACAGGCAATGAAGACCAGCCAGAAATTCAAAATGGAGTAAAACATGTTTTCTGAGATCCACACCCCCATCCTGTACTACCAGCCTGTAAAACTACTCTCTGGTCCAAGGGACATTAGAAGCAGACACGGGAAGATGGAAAGATATCTGAATGGGGAGAGGAGGGCAAGCCAGAACTGTTAGGTCTTATTCAGCTCCCACTGAAACCCTATTCCTATTCTGTTTGCCACACACATTGAACTACCTCAGAAACAGTTTATACCCTATCATCTGCTACAGCAAAATGCCAGACTCACCACCATCTTCTAGATCAAGAAAATGGCAAAAAAGCATTCATCCAAATGGCATGCCTTTAAATTTTCACAGCCTTTGAGGCAGTGTGTCCTAAAGTGCTTTCTCTGATCCAGGAACAGGGAATGTTTTGACATTATTTTGAATATGTTAATAACAACATTACTAGTGCTGTGGAAAAATACATAAACTGCAATTTTATTGTGCTTTCTGCTTTCCAATGCTTCTGCTTATCAGTCTGCTAAAAAATTTTAATGGCCCAGGAAAACTTCAAGAGCAAGACAATCTCCCACATTCAAAATGCAAGATATCCTTTAAGGTTTGTTGTAAGACCTGCATAATTTTACATTAAAAATAAAACTGTTGGATATACAGAAATAGGACTGAGTTGCCTTGTCCATTTTCTAAATATTTTTTGCAAAAAATTAAAATGTACTCTAACCTCTTACGATGATTCTAAAACCCAACACAACTGGCAGAACACACAACTGACCTGCAGCCATACTTAGCAGAGCCATTTATCTGAATGTGATTTTGGCAATTTGTCAGCCACACACTTTTTTATTTTATTTTTAGTTATTTTTTTTAAGGCAATATTTGGAAATCGATCATTAAATCTAGTTCAAGTGACAGGAGAACTTGCAACAAATTTTGCAAAACACTTTTTAAATATTTGAAGATCAGCCCTCTCAGTACCTTTAAGCCTGGATTCATCATTTCTCTCCATCTCTAGACACTCAGAAATTGAATGTTTCACCGAAGCTAGGCATCTCTTCTCACCTTTTTTGGTTAATGAAAATATACCTTAGGTTTGCATTTTAGTTGCAAATTTTGTATTCTTCAGAGGAGTTTTCCAGTGGATCACAAGGCACCTGTGATTCCAAATCCCAATAAAATTGTTACCTGGGACCCAGCTCTGTTTATTGGTAATCAGACATTTAAAGGCTGGTGCTTCCTTTCAAAATGTTCCCTTTTTGTTTACTGTACTTTTCACATTATGATATCAGAAACTGCACTGCTAAAAGACACAACTTTCTTAAAAAAAAGTATCGCCTTAAAAGGTACCCTTTAAAAGATACCCAGCAATGCACTTGCATAGTGCAACTCCTTGATCTCTCATAGATAGAACCCAGTAACATTATGTAGAAACACCACCAAGTTACGCAGCTGTCTGCAACTTTCCCCATAACAAAGCTTCTTACTATGCAAAAGCCACTCAAGACCCACTCATGGCATTTGCATGCCAACAATGATATTGCACTTCAGGGTATTGTTGAGGTAGAAGTAATGTTCAATCAGTAAGTCACACTCGGTAGTGCTTGCTATTAAGCACTGGCTTCCTCTTTCATTGTTTTTTATAGATACATGCCATTGATTGGTCTGCCACCACTCAGATTAGTGTGTAGATTTTTGCTTGGTATTAAACAGGTGTTAACACCTCCTAAGAATCAGAGCATTACTAATTAGAAAATCCGTCTGTGGGCTGATTCTGATTCCTATGGATTTTGGGTTTAACTTTCCTCCTTTTAGAAGAAACCTGAGTTTGTATCTTAGGTGCAACATATTACAAAAGGCAATGAAGAAAAATCAGTAATGAGTGTTTGTTGTTCCTTCTGTACTTTCTCAAGAATGAGCTCAAATAGATTGTTTGGAAGAAGGTTAATGAATTTATATCAGGGTTTACAACAGCTGCCAACAGATGGAGAGAAGCTGGTGGATTAATCTGCCCGAGGTGAGGAGAGGCTCTTAAAGGAGCAGGAAAGCATATGCTGAGAATTCTGCTTTTTTTGACAGGTCAAGTAAAGTGCAATTTATGAGATCAGTAAACAGACCTGCCATTATTATTGATTAAGCAAGCTTTTCTTCATCTAGAGACTTCTCAGTACTGTTGTGATTTAAACCCTGTCAGCAAGTCAGCCACGCAGTTTCTACTCCTCCTTCCATCCCCCCCCCCCCCCCCCCCCCGGGGGGGGGGGGG
>JAVHNF010019290.1:5369-16068 GCA_034783455.1 Micropsitta finschii | reverse complement strand
GGGCTTGAGAATCTGCCCAGTGAGGAAAGACTGAAAGAGCTGGGGTTTTTTCACCCTGGAGAAGAGAAGGCTCAGGAGGGATCTCATCATAGTATTCCAGTATCTGAAGGGTGGCTACAGAGGATGGAGGCTCTCTCTTCACAAGAAGCCCATAGAGAAGACAAGGGGCAATGGGTACAAATTGCACCAGGAGACGTTTCATCCTAAAAAAAAGAAAACCTGAAAGACATTTTCTTACAGTGAGAACAATCATTCACTGAAGCAGCCTCCCAAGGGATGTGGTAAAGTCCCCATCACTGGAGCTTTTCAAGATGCAATTGAACAGGATGCTACATAATTTCATTTAGGGTTCCTTTCCCATGTAAGGTTGGACCAGATGATTTTTTGAGGTCCCTTCCTGAAGATTATGACAGCCTGCTTGTTCAGTTTTCTTGTACAAAGACCATGTCAAATGATTTCCTGACTATATTGTCATTGATGGTATGTGTCTGGGAAAAATTGAACTGCTGTTTTAACTGGGTGGTCAGATGACCATCTGACATCATCAGCTGCTGAGTGACAGGACAGAATTAAATGCTGCTTCTAACAAGTTTGTTCATGGCAGTTTCAGCAGTGGGTGATCCCAGGTGTGGCCTCTGTGAGGAGAGGCTCCATGTCAGACACAGCCAGTTCCAGACAACTCAAACAGATCCACCCACCGCAGGGCACATCTGAGCCCATCAGCCAAGATCCTGGTGCCTCGGGGCATCTTTAAGAAAAGGCAAAGCAAAACCACAAGACGGAGTGGAGAAGGGTGAGAAGAGTGAGAAACAACAGAGGGAACACCAAGGTCAGAGGAGGGAAGGAGGTGCTCCAGGTGTCAGAGCAGAAATTCCCTTTCAGTTATGAAGGGGACTGTGATGGAGCACGTGGATATTCTTGAGGGCCTGCAGCCTATGGAGAGCCCACACTAGATCAGGGGAAACGTGTGAGAGGAAAGTAGCAGAAGAGAGACACCACCATGTACTGACCATCCCACCACACTCCCTGCTCTGCTTGGGGTGGGGGGAGGTAGAAGTATAGGAAGTGAAGTTGTGCATGAGAAAGGAAGAAGGGCTTAGCTTTAATGTTTATCTTTGTTTCTCACTACCTGAATCTATTAATTGCCAGTAAATTACATCAATTTTTCCCCAGGTTGAGTCTGGTTTACCCATGACAGTAACTGGTAAGTGATCTCCCTGTTGCAGTCTCGACCCACGAGTTCTCACATCCCACTTTTTCCCCCTGTCCCATGTTTGGTCCTTAGCCAAGGTTAGCCCACCACAACATTTTGAATCAAAATAAATTATTTTAAATGCGTATTTCAGCAATTGTTATGATGGTCCATGCTAGTTGTGTTCTCTGTTTTATTGCACAAGGATCATTATTACTAATTAACTGTCATGGGTTTGTTTTGTGCTGAGTATTTAAAATTTATATTAAAGAAATGGAGAGACTGGAGTTCGGAGTAAGTCTAATATTAGATGCAATTAACTAAAACAGAGCTGCTAAAATACTTTTGTGACCTAATTAGAGGAAGAAATAGAATATTTTCACATTTTTGTGGTGGGGCAGACATAGATAATGAGCCTACTGTAACAAATGAGTTATTTTTATTAGCTCATCTGTAATAATTTTGTGTCAACAATTCTTGGTCAAGGACACTGAATCTTACCATTCTGATCATGATGGATGCTATAACTCATAAGATCTCACTGAACTCAGTATCTTAGAAACCTGAATCTCTCCTGAGAGAAGGGTATTGCCTGGTAATCTGAGCTTTGTATTATGAATCAGAAATATCTTTGGTTTGCCTTATCAGACTTCACTGAGGTCTCCAATTAGCTAGTGTGAGAGCTATCATGAATCAAAAATGGAGCATTTGTCAACACTCAATATTGCTTTTCATTTTAGAATGCACTGGTATGTAATCGTACGAACACCATGTCTTTTTTTGGTCACTATGTTTTTCTAAAACTTTAGGTGAACTAGAAAGAATTCAAAGGAAATCAAAAGAATTATAAGAGTGTTAGAAAAACTTATCTATGAGGAAAGGTCAAAAAGCTTACTGATACACTTTGAGGTCACTTTTATTATCTTTAAATGGCCATGGCGATTGAAGGAGGTCCCTGATGACTGGGTAAAAGCAGATGTTATATCCATTTCAAAACGGGCAGGAAGAATGATACACTGACCTTCAGGTCAGTCCGTCTCCCTTTAGTCTCTCAGAAGAGACATCATGGAAGCAATTTTCAAGCATGTGAAGGATAAGAATATGTTTGGGAACAGGCAGCATGGATTTACCAAGGCCAGAGCATGCTTGACTGATTGCCTTCTGTGATATTACTGGCTCTTTGTATCAGGTGGAGAGAGTGGTATATGTCATTTGCCTCAAATTAAGCAAGGCCTTTGACATAGTTTCCTATGACAAACATATATAGCCTAAAAGCAGATACTGAGTGGACTAGAAACGGGGTGAAAAAGTTTCTAGAACACCAGGCTTAATGGGTGGTGGTCAGACATATTGTAGTCTAACTAGCAGTGATATTGCTCAGGGGCCAGTATTGGGACTGATTCTACTTTCATCAGTGACCTGGATGATGAAATCTTTTAACAATGCAAGTTTGTGAATGACATTAAAATGGCAGGGGGAGGGCAGTGAGGGAGGAAGGCAACACTGATGAGTACGCTGGAGGAAAAGGCTTGCCATTTGGAGCAACCTTGACATCCTGGAGTAATGGACTGACCTGAACCTCTCTTAGTTTAGCAAAGGCAAGTGCAAAGTCATGCATCTGAGACAGAACAACTGCACACAGCAGTAGAGGCTGCTGACATAGCAGTGCAGAAAAGGACCTTGGGGTGCTGGTGGACGACAAACTGAATGTGAATCACTGCTATGCACTGGTGGTCATGAAGGCCAATCTCATACCAAGGTACATTTATAAGAGTGTAGCCAGCAGATCAAAGAAAGCCTTTATTTCCCTTTACCTGGCACTCTGAAGGCCACATCTACTGTATTATGTCCAGCTTTGCATGTCCCAGTACTAGAGAAATTTAATCCAGCAAAATGTCATTAAATGAATTGAGTGTCTGGAGCATATATGAGGATGAATAAACTGGATTTGCTGGGTCCAGAGAAGAGAAAGATAAAGAGAATCAAATAACTGTTTTCAGTGACCTTATGGGGCCTTATAGAGCCAGATTCCTGTAGGACGTGCACAATAAAAAGACAAGAAGTATTGGTCACAGGTTGCAATAGCAAAAATTATAACTGAATATGAGGAAAAAAATTTCAGGATGAAAATTGTTAAGCACTGGAACAGACTGCCAAGATAGGTAGTGAAATTTCCACCCTTGGATGTTTCCTTGAACAGCCTGATGTAACCTTGAGGCTTGCTCTGCTCTTAATGCTTCTAGAAGGAAAATTGGTCAAGATGGTTTTTGTTTTAAAAATAAAATCTGGTCTTCCCTAGGAGCATTGAGCATGAAGATCTTTGAGGTTCTTGCCAGACCTTCGATCCTATGAATCTTTAAGGCCATCTCTGAAAAAATAAAGTTTCACAGCAGCTACCTGTTGGGTTCTTTGATAGATACTGGAATTTATGCCCTGAATGAAGTGCCTATGTTTTGTCTGGAGTTCTGGAGCATTCTAGCACTTAAGGAAAGAGTCACAAAAGTAGTGTGCATTATACACTGTGAAATGTATGCACAATATAAATACATAGAACAGATGTATCAGTTTTAAGTTTAGGGAATTTATCCACCTTGTTCTGAACTCCCAGTATGGACAGTTTCTTTTCACACTAGTGACCTATTCCAGGGGCACTTTACCTATGTAAATATTACAGAGCACAGGTAGATACCGGAAGTGGAGGTGTTCTCTCTTTTTTTTTATTTAATCAGATGCTCAATTGTTGGTATACTCAGCAAGGTTAAAGATGTTGTGGGAGTTAATGCCATCAGCATTTCTTAAGTGCTTTGAAGATAAAAGGCAATATAAAGTACTAATTATCATTACTAATTAGCATCACACCAAACTTGACTCACTGACTGGTTTTTCAAGTCTTAAAAGGGTTGTCAGCAATCTCTGGAAAACTTGAAAATGTTTTTCTCACAGACAGAAACTGAGAGCTGGAAAGCATTGATGTAAAGCCAGTGTACAGTTCTGGGTTTATCTGACTCCAAGCAGAGTAAATTCAGTGTTAGTTGAATCAGAGGCCAGTCTTTGATGTGGGACCATTCTCTAAGCCAAGACAGGTAATCGTTAAACAAATGTAATGGGGCCAGACTCATAACTTGTACAATTCTATGAAATCAGAGATTCTCCTTTCTTGGATCCATACCTACCGAGTCTGCTCAATAGGTACAATTGATTCCCTGGGTTCTGTACTTTGCCTCTGTCATTATAGACATACACACCTGCTAAAGATATTTTTCAACTGAAAGTGTTGAACCCGTTCTCATGTGATTCCAGCCACATGGGTATGGCTGACTCTTTTCCATCATGTTTTTTTGCTTGAGGTTTTTTTTAGGCAGATAGGGTAGGATACAGCCTTGATTAATTTTAGGGCTGTTGTCTATGTGTGAACTAGGTGTCTTAGATCTAATGATATTACATCTAAAGCTAGATGTAATAGATAGCTATCCAGAACTGGAGATATTCAGATATCAAGTGTGGGTGTCCACACTTACAGGGCATTGCACTCTCAGAGGATGAGGTTAATAGTTTTCTAGAGTCCATTGACTGGACAAAATATCTCTTTACTAAAGTAACAGAAGCCCTCAAATTTTTATTAACATGTAGACCACCTACATTATAAAAACTTAGATTTTGGCAGGTTGAATCCCACCTGTTTACATCAGGCATGTTTATGTTAAATGTCCCCATTGGCCTAATCAATTACAATTGCACTGAGCAGCATTAACCCCTTCTTAAAGTGCAATAGAAGGACCTTAATGAAATGTTAGTGATGCCTCTTCTTATTGTTCTGGAAGAATGTGCCATGTGGTGTTACCCTTACACACACTACTACAGATGTTAGAGTGTTTGGGAAAGAAATAGGTGTTTGGGCTGAATACCATCCTTTCCCTGAGGGATTCAAATCTCTCTCTAGGGAGAATCAGCCTAAACAGCGGATGATCTGTTTTGAGAGCAGATGCTTTCCAGCTCATTTCCCAAAGAGGTGCCAGCTATTGCAGCTAGAACTTCAGTTTGTTGCACCATAAAATGATAACTGAGTTTCTTCCTGGGAGAATCATATGACTATTAGACTGTTTTACAAGAAATGCCATTCCACTTTGTAAGGAACCTGATCCCATCATTTATCATTGTCCAGGTATTTTTATTAATTAGCTATTCCCTGATGTAAAATTTGATAGCCTGCCACTTCCACTGACCTATTTCAAAAGACAGGATTAACCACACCTGCATTTTGTGCCTTGAACTGCCTGTGAGACTGAGCCTGTCGCGGGCAAAGGCAGAGGACTGCTTAATTGCTGATCACATCTAGGCTTGGGCCAAATTACTTAGCTGTTTAAGACAGTTGCACTTCTAGGCACTCATTTAAACTCAAACCATGTGAGTAACCTGCAGAATTTAAATGATTATGCAGAAACCGAGGGAAGATTTTGCAAATCTCAGTTTTGGATTTATACGTACAAGTATATACGTAAGTGCTTTCTAGGCCTCTACCCGAGATATTATCGTAACTACTAAAAATAATTCATGGCATCTGTCTGCAAGCACAGTTTTAAATTAGAGCTGTTGCTCATTCATAAACTGTCATGTGTGTGTTCAGGCTAAGTACATTCTTCAAACCTTCATTGATTTCTGGGATGAACAGGTCTGACAGTAACAGGAGGCAAACCTGCTCACTCCTGCAAAATTCAAAGGTTGAATGTATTTTCTATAATCCCTGAAAGTGGGAAAGGACCAGCCTTAGCCTACTAATTACCAGTGTTAACACGTAATATATAAATTAAAACATGAGATATAAACCAAAACACGCATTTTGTTGGAAAAGAGGGTTTCCAAAAAAGTAAGTATTTTGGCACTGTTCCCGAAGGAGAAAAAGATAAAAACAGTATTACTCTAATACGTGAAATTCACAAGGAGGCTTATAATGTTAAGGTTCTATGGGCTTTGAAGAGAAATGCTGTTACAGACAAAGACTGTAGGCAATAAACAACTTATCTTTTTAAAGTTAAATGTCTGAGATGCTTTTAGGCATCCTTGACTATGAGCAGTGCACGAGAAAGCTGAGCTAGTGACCTGAACTTCCTATGCTGTGAAAGGAAGGAATTTGGAGCTTCAAAGTAGGAACCAGTGTTCATGGAGCTTCATGGAGCATGTCACTATGGAGTAAAAGCATTTAGAAATTTATTTCTGAAGTGTACCTGAATTCTGCTCTTCTCTGAAGCTTTGATGCCCTGCACAGGCTGCACAGAAATATCTTTTTATGTTGGGAGTGTAAAGGCCTGAATTCCATGTAAAAGACGATATTAATCTCTTAATTTTTTTATTAAGTAAAAGTCATGTTCTATTTAAAAAGAGGTGTAGGCTGAATTATTTTACTCTACTGACTTTTAAACCATGATTTGGGAGATATCCAAGGCCAGCTGATACAGGAAAATTTAAGTCAGATGGATTTATCTTCACAGTTTATTAGTGTCTTTTTATATTTAGTAGAACTACATGGGTTTTCAGATGGCCACCAAAATGAAAACCTAATGTCACAGTAACATTCTTCTTGTCACAGCTGCATAATTTCTATAATCCATGCACAGCCATTCATTTTCTTGCTTACAAGATGCTGAACTTTTTTTGCTTGCAGTTTCTGATTCTATTTCAGTGTTGTTTTGAGAATACATGAGATATCCAAGAGGCTAATCAAAGAAGGAGGAATGAGTAAATGCCATTTCAGATGAGTGCAGAAGACATTTAATTTATACAGCTTCTAAAGATCCAAGTGTTAATCCAGATTCCTAATAGGCTTTTCTGGGAGCTGTCTGGGTCTGCAGTCATGTTCCAATTCAGGATGCTGGCGGAACTTGGACAAGGGTAAAATATTTGTTGAGAAAGCTGGAAGGTAAACAAACTACTTACAAATACAGAACAAAAAATGTTGCAAGGAAGAGATGAGTGGCAATATCCTCCCATTGTCAGGCTGCAAAAGCTTATTATCAAGTATATGTTACCATTTAGGGGGAAAAATAATTATGTTAAAGGATAGTTTACTAGTCACGCATTTTGAAATAGAAAGTGCTGTATACTGTGAATGGTTGCAGTCATCAGAAATGATCTCTTAATTTATCTGGAAGTGATAACAATTACTGACCTTAAAGCAAAACAGAGCTTCTTTGGAATCACATGGAAGTGAACTATGAAAGAAACAATCAAAACCAATCAAACCCCATCTATGTTATAAGCTAAAACCCAAGCTAGTTGAGTTTAGAAAGCTAAGATGAATTTTAGATGGAGAATGGCCTCAAGTTTTCCTAATTAAAGGTAGGTGAGATTTGAAATGGAGCTGAATCTTAACTACAAAGGCCTTATAGTACATGGAGTGCCATAAAGAGAAAGTTATTTCTTTATGGTACATTACATTGTTACTTTTCAGTTTTCTACTTATAGAATAAATCTCTTCACCAAGAAATACATGTTTATATCATTAGTTTTATATATATATATATATAACCACCACAAGATAGGAAGGTGAGTCATTCAGAAGCTAGTATCATCACATCAGAGCAAAAGTTGTAGGCATGTATGTCTTAAAGAATCATCATCTGATTTCACTATCTTAGCTGGTCCTGGTGTCTCAGATTTCATGTTCACTGACTCACTGATTTAAACCAAGAGCTCCTATTTCTGAAGAGTGACCTCACTGTCAGGATGCGAGGAAGATGGTGGCGAAAAGTGTTTCTGTCAAAGCTGCACTATTTACTTGGCTGAAAATAATTCAATTTTTATTATGCTGCTGAGAAATAAATTAAAGAAGGATTTTGAACCTAGTATACCGGCTAGGACCTCAGAGGGCAGAGACTGATATTCCAATTACTGAATTGTTTATGAATGTTAAATAGGTATGGGCTAGTCGTTGGTGTTTATGCATGTCTCATACTCTTCTGAGATGAGAGATAGTACTGCTTAAGGGAAAAAAATTATTTTATTCACTTTTCAGACTGAAGATAGACGTAAGGAGAGAGCCTATGGTGAAGTGAATTCAGGCAGTGAAAAAGTCAGCACTGAGCCATGTTAACAGCAGTGTATTATCATCAGATTTCTTAAAGTGCACTAAGCCGGGCTAGCTTGAGTAATCAAAAAACTGTAATTCAAGTCTATTTTCATATAGCCTTAAACTAATAGCTGAAGATAGTAACTCCTTAAACCACTGGAATTTTATCTTTAGGATTGCATCTGACAGTCAGTGAACTTTTATTACATCATTACTATCAAACATAACAAAGTTAATATCAAAGGGTACTAATAAAGAGTTACTAAAAAAACATCTCTCCTAATCAGATGCTGGAAAGTGATCTTTTTCTTTGATTGTACAGCCACCCTTGTATTGGGCAGATTAAGGGTTTTTGTTTGGAAAAATTGGCTTCTTCAATTTTTATACAATGTGATTGATTATTCATTACAGCTAGCTTGGCTACCTATGCGACGCTGTATACTGATGTCAATACACTCTTAAGAAGACAAGTATTAACGAGTTCTTTGTAAGTTCTTCATAGATCACAAAGAGGCAAATAATATGCATGGCAAAGCAAAAGAAAATACAGAAAATTGGGGATTCCATGTGATAAGGAATTTCAACTTCATTATAAAATGTGTTTAAAGGTCAGTATTAAATTCAGTGATACAAAACTTTGGGTTCTGAACATTATCAAATCAGAACATTTTATACAAACAGGATCAGTATTTCAAATTAAAATAAAAAACAGGAAACAAAATTCTTTCTCAAAATTTCTTCATTGGTCAGAAGTGATTAAGGCTGCCACTTCAGGATTCTTTTAATTAAAACAAACAGCATAAAAATTAGAAATGGTTATAAATAAACTAGCTTCCTTAATGTTACTGTTAACTCCTTTAATAGAATGTTTTATATTCCTTCTCCTTCTTCCTGCAGTTCTACTTTCTCTGTTTCCTTTCCTTCCTTGCTTTGTGAGTTTTTTTTCCTTTTTGGTCTCCACCACTGTTTCTGATGTGTCTCATTCAGAGTCTATTTTTGACCATGTATGTCTTCCTGCCAACCCCTCAACGCCAAATGAATTTACAAGAGTACCTTTTAGTGTCATTTAAAACTTTAATACAAGACTGTTGCACAGTTTTCTAAGTAAAGTCCTGACTCCATTGTTAGTCTGTTTAGTTCCAAACTCCTGATGACCTTGGTATGTGCAAGACCAGTTCCTACAATTAAAAATATAAACAGTAGCATAGGCAAGCTAGGACACTGGGAAAGTACAGAATAAAGCTTCTGGCTGAGAACAGCAATGAGTGAGTATAGTCAGCAGCAGTGGTAGGGAAAGGTGGAAAAAAGGAAAACAAAGCTCAAAACAAAATGTAAGGAGAAATACAGATTTCTCATAGTTTAAGTCAGTAGAAGGTTGTATTAAAAAACCTAAAGCAAGCCAAACGTTATTAGTGCAACAAGGAAAATTAGAAGAAAGTGTGCCTTTCAGCAATTTCAATACAGAAACGAAATATTGTTCATCATTTTTAAAATTGATTTGTTACATTTTTGTAATTCCTAAACCTACTGGTAGACTTGGACGCTTTATTTATTTAATAAACAGTTATACAATTAATCTAAACTTTTGTTGAGCTAGACAAAAAATTTAGGTGCTTGAAAGAGTTTGAATTCATGAGAATTATGAGAAACTTTATATAACCTTAATGTTATATAAAACAAGGGCATTTCACCCTCTTTAATACTTTTTTTTCGATTGTGTGTTTCTGATAGCAGGTATTCTACCAGATGCTGCTTCTGACTGGAACACTACCTGACATGGATGTTTTATTATTAGCATATCTTTCTGAACTTTCATTTCATTCTGCACATTTTCATTGTTTTAATCGGTCTCATTATTAGTATTTTTTCACATTCTGAGTAAGCGTCACCAAATCTTGTGCACATGTTGATAAACTCCAGTTAACAAGTACTGATTTTATGCATGGAATATAAGAGATGTTCCCACTTATTTTTCACTTCTCTACCCATGTTCTTAGTAGAACTAGGTCATAATGCTATCATACGTAAGTCTTAGGTATGTGTCCTGCAACTTCAGAGATCTGATTTATTTTAAAAATTTGTGTTTATATTGTGAATTAGGTTTAGTTAGTTGAAATCCTTTAACTGAATTCTTTTTACTGGGTGGTTTTGTCGGAAGTTGACATTCTACTGTATTTTTGTTCTTTTCATGGATAATATAAAAGTAAAGTTGTGCAGAACATGAGGAGAACTCTAAAGAACCCTTCTAAATTAGATGAATATGATAGACTAGATAAAATTATGAGCAACCGAAATGTCTGTAAAACACCTATATTCAATGCTTTAATTTTTTTACTACAAATTGATTTCTTTACGTCCAAATTATAAATTACTGTATATGCAGCTATAAATCCCATTCACAGGAACGTGACATATTGAACCGTTGGTAGTTAACATATTCTCTA
>JAVHNF010019279.1:3205-23717 GCA_034783455.1 Micropsitta finschii | reverse complement strand
ATTTTTAACCTGCTAAAGTTGTTTGTACTGTCTTACGTTACATTCTTAGTGATGTCTCAGTGTCCAATGCAGCACTGGAGATACCCTTTTTAATATTATATCTTATTTTCACATGACTGTTTCAAATTCATTTTTCCACTGTTGGAAAAAAAACGCCAAACCCCAGAATTTAGCCAGAATTTAATGTGCCATTAATAATAATGTAGTATCCATGAACTACCAGCTTTCTTGATAACTCTAGATACTTCAGTATCTTACTGGAAAATTTCCATGGTACACTCCATTTTAAAATATATTTTGTGCTACCTTTTCCATTGTACTGCACCTAACTGAGAAATATCTTCATTTAAGTTCAGTTGTGAGTCTTCTCGCCACAGACATTTAGGACAGATATAAGGTCACTCCCTGCCTCCCTCCCCAATAATAATTCACTTTTGTTCATTAGCATTTGAGCATTAAGTTGTTTAACTGAATTTACCTGTGAAGAAGACAGAGCAAGCATAAATGGCAAAATTGGAACCCTTACAGCATCACTTAAAACTGCCTACCACAAAAATCATGTTCACGTTCAGACACATCATTTTAACTCAGACAACTATGAAAAAAGAAATTGTTTCTAAGAACCAAGAATTGTTGTAAGATCTATTTGAAAACACTGAGTGCTAACATGGGAAAACAGCTCAATTCACAAGCAAGTGTATATGGATTTTTTTCTTTTATGATGCAAAGCGAAGAAGCTTTAAGGAAAACTGATTGACATTCATTTGTTTAAAACATAGGAGTGGGAATACTAATAAAAACTTTGACAAACTATTATGTGGGATAGATGATTGCACCAATCTATCATCTGCAATAAATGCTTCTTAATATTTGTTGATAATAGATATACAGTAAATAACGCAGCAGATCACAACATTTTCATTAGAGTTTATGAAGATCAATTGTCTTGGAAAGCTAATGAAGTTCTAGTACAAGATGATTGCTGATCAAAAGCAGGAACAGAGGACAGTGAAATATTTACTTCCTCCTCTCGCTCATAGAAAGCGCTGGCCTGTGCTTTGCCCCCAGGCAAAGCCTTTTTAAGTTTTGGTCAGAAATTTGCGCAGTCTTGCCTTTATGACAAGCTCAAGTCCCTTCCAGACAAAACCCAAATCTGTCTTGGGTCTGGAGTGAGGTGCTCACACAAGCGACCATCTCCACCCGTTGCTGCGTGTGTGCTACAAGACCAGCTATACCTAGATGCCACACAACCACAGCACATGAGATGTGCTAGCAGTGGTGTTGGCACACGTGACTCTTAACATCGGATAAAAGTCTGTGCTGCTGTGTATTCCTTATAACAGTTTTTCAAGCTAGCTGGGCTAAGCTTACACTGGCATGCTATCAAATGTTTCAGCCTTCACCTTCCCAGTCAGCACGGATGTACCTCTAGAGAGTCCCTCCACACTCCAACCATACCAGCTTCCCCTGCCACAGCCTGATACACACTTTGACTTGTGTCGCCGTTCCTCAACCTCATTTATGCATTCTTTTCCCTTTTGGCCATTCTGAGGTTCGCTCCCTGGATTATAATGCTATGGGACAGCATTTACTACTGTGGCACTTTTATATTACAAACGTCAAGGTGCATGTAAGGCTGGGAGTGATTAACATTTAATAGCTGCCCAAGACAATTATGAGGCGGCTCTGTGCAGCTTATCCAATGCAGCTCAGTGCTCAGTGTCACTGACAGAATTTCTGTCAGCACGAGCACCCTTGTCAGCCTGACAGCAGGCTAAGAACCTCCAGGCATACCGAGGGAGCAAGAGAGGGCAAATTCCTCCTTCAATTAGTGCCAATCACACCCTAAAGCATACTGTCCATTACAGACTGTGAGATGGCTTCTCACATTCAAGTTTTTCATGCATATTCTGGCACTACCTGCATAAAACATGAAAGGACTAAGGGATTATTGGTCTTTCTGTATTACGAGAATTGAAATAACTGACAGCTCATGCTTATGCAACAGATTTTACTCAGTTCAACACTGAAGTTTCAAGCATTTCAACAGTTTCTCAAAGTCTGAGTGACTCGCTTCCCGGCTACAGAGAGATCCTGATGTTAAATGTTTGCTCCTAAATTCCTCTTATAGAGGACAAAGGGTATTTTTAAAGGCAAATCCAACATGAGTAGTTCTTTATCTCACGAGGGACTTTTGCTCAGTAAGCAAAACTTGCTAATACTTCAAGCAGTTCAGAAATTGAAACATCTAGGGTGAAAAGCACAATGCTCATTATTCCAATCAAGATAACCAGCACTGCAAATACAGAGATTTATGAAGCTTAATTCATGGAAAGGAACACAAAAGGTCTGCCCTTTCCATTAAGTTTAAATTTATGTAATAATTGCTGGAAACCAACACATTTTTCCAGATGCCCATTGCAAAGAATGTGCTGTATTTTCACAAAACTCTTCCCTATCACTTGGCAAAAATAGGTTACTGCTAGGTGAAAGATTACAAAGGTCTTTTCTGTGTTCAGAAAAAGATAAACAGGAAACAAGGCTGATTGAACAGCAGTCTCATTTACTTAATGAATATATGAATCTCAAAATAATTTATCACTTTAGTAACCCTCATGCTCTAGTCATCCTCCAAAACTTCGCAGTGTTCTTACCTGTCCATATTTACAGAGGGTTGATGAGAGACGATCACATGCGGGCAGGTGACTGGTTTCCCGTTGTGGGGAGAAGTTGTTACATGCTGAAGCTGAGGACCTCCTGCAGGTTCCGAGGGAGATGCAGGACTTGTTATGACTAGAGAAAGAACACCATCATTTACCTGCAGATTAGGCTAAACCACTTCCTACAGAAGGCAGCACAGTCAAGGCAAGCTATGGATTAAAAATAGAGTTCTCGCGCCTCTCCCTCTCCCACCCCGCCTCCTTTGTCAAGTTTTTTGGCACGCATGCCCTCTTTCAGGTCCAAAGTAAATGCCACAGATTTCAAAGCTGCAGCTTAACAGACAAGAATAAACATTTTACAATGATACACAATTCCAACACACAAGCCAGTGGTCAAAATAAATTGATATCTGACAGTATATTATGCTGGCACTTTTCAAGCAGCAATAGAAAATAGAACACTGGGACGTCATCAGTTCCATACTCTGGTATTTCTTGGTTCCTGTGTTGATCTCTGACTGTAGCCCAAAAGGAAATCAAGGCGAAATAAAATCTCCATGGAAAGGATACTTCTTTCAGCAAGTACCAAATCACTGCTATAAAATGTTGTAGAGAGTAACAAAATTAGACTATTCTTGTGCCTCATAGAGACACCACATGACAGGTGTTACTGGCCTGCCTCAGGATGTTCTTTTGAAGTACAACTACAGCCTTCTGCATTGCATATAATTGTGTACAGCCACACTAATTCACATGCAAGTCAGTAAAGTAAGTAACTGCACCCCATCCATACCATCACCTGATACAATAGTTGCAAGAACAATTTAATATTCATAGGCCTAGACACATTTAAACTGGTTACCCAAAACCTCCTCTGGTAAGCCACATCTTCAGCTGCTCTGTTTTGCTATGCTTTAAAATCTTGGGCTGAAATCTTCCATACCAAATGTTTTAGTCTGATCTTTGGCAAGTTTTTGTAAGGAGAATATTAGAAATACAGGGTTTGGTGCTTCTACGGTGTAATAAGAAGAAAATACATTGGAATTAACATTTAAAAACAAAACAAAAAAAAAAGGCATAAGATAAACTTGCTCTGCTTTGGGAACGCAGAGCTAGCTCCTATTTTGAAGCAGAGGTCAAACAAATGACAAAAAGGTGATGGACATTTTGTTTCCTTGTGCAATTCGGCCATTCACATAAAGGCCTCTTCAGGTTTTGCCAAACAGTAGGACTAGAAACATACTTTTTGGGGGAAAAAAAGGAAAAAAAAATCATCACAATTTTTGTACGATCAGAAGTCTGTTAGCGCATAGTGTGGAAAGTTAATTGGCAGAAATATCTCTATTAATTCCTGCCTTTGACTCAATAGCATATCTAGGTAAAGCAAAGCCAAAGAGTAGAGCAGCCCTGAGGGTGTGGGCAGTTTTCTCTTTATTCAGTCATTTAAGGACTCCAGCCTTCCCTCAGGCCTGGGGAAATGGAGGTCCAAACTCTCCTACGCCTTAGGAAGCTGACTACTTGTCTTCTGCTTCTGGAGGGAAAGCATTAGCCACAGGCTATAGAGCCATGTATAGCTTCAAGGAACACTTAAAATGGTTTATAGCATCTTTTCTCCCTCAGTCCCCTATGCCTCTCAAGATAATATGTAAACAAATAACTTCTGAACACACGTAATGAAATCTGTGTCAAAATGTCTCCTGGCAGTGCTAAATACAGCATTCACTTTTAACATCTAGAAAAAAGTTGTACATCAGACACTGCTGTTATTTGTCTTCCCTATTACTCAACTCAAATACAAAGAAGACTAATGTCATTTAATATGGTATGCTACAATAGGATAAGCCATTTGATAGCTTGACTTCAGTATCTCAAGTAGTGCTAATTCATACTTAGTGACTGTTGAATACAAGCTACATTTTTTTTTCCTCTATTGTAAATATTAAAGTCTTATAAAAAACTTTACCTAAAATGACCAGGGAAAAAAAGATGGAACAGAAGGAAAGACTAAGAATGCAGGTGTGACAGAAAGACTAAGCTTTTGTAGGAAATGAATTTTAGAGAAGTGGGGGTTGAGAATAAATTAAGACCAAGTGAATAAGGCAGCAGGTATGGACGAAAGTCACAGGGAGATGTTTAGAATAACAAACAATTTGTTTTGATGACTGAGATGAAATAATCCTGTAAGAAAATTGAGTAAGTCTACACTGACTACATGTGTAGCACTATACATGTGTCCAGCTATTCTGTGATCAAAACCAGAAGATAATTTACTTCTTTTCACTTCATAAACTTGGCAGGCAACGTGCTTGTTAAACACCGATGTGACAAAGTTGTTAAAACAGCTGACTCATTTAGTAAAGGCTAACTACTCATACAGAAAGGCTAAATGATGTGTGCAAAGATTTCAGTTCTAGTCCTCTCAGTTTTATTTTCTGCAATTACTGTAACAAGTTTCGGAACTGTATCTCAAATCATTGTGCTTAGAGGCATTTATTCACCTGTTGTGCTCAGGGCACTGTTAAACACAATACCTGTTTCTCCAGTAATATTTGCCTTTGATATATGTCCATTTTGGTGGTCACTGGTTTTCTACAAAGGAAGCACAGTTTTGCAAATTAAAAATGGCACTGGGGAAAAGCAGTGAAATGTGTCCAATGTTTACATGTGTCAAGTAGCAGCACTGACCTTATCTACTGCTTCTACACGCCTAGTTCTCTTCATGATCTCCTCAAGCCTCTACAATGAAATGTAAATGGGTAAAATTATGTTCACTGTCATTAATTTAAAAATCTCTCTCCCAAACCACAACTGCTTGTCATTTACCAGTTGCAGCTGCTTATTGCAAAAAAGATGAATTATTCATTTATGTTGGTGATATTCCATTCCCATTCACATCAGGCTATGCAGATAAGGACTGCAGCTTTTCTACCAGCATATTTCTATCACAGATAACTTTCTACAGCTGACGTGGAAACAAACTGCTAAGGCAAAACAAATTACAGTTTCTTTGCATGTAGTGAGTTACCTTCTTCCTTTCCAAGCGCTCTTGCTCTTCTCTTTGGAAATGCTTTTCACGTTCTAACCGAATCCGCTCTGCCTCTTCCCGCAGGCGAGCTTCCTCTTCTTTCTGAGTTGATGGGGAAATAAAAAGTAGTAAGGAATAATTCCTTATTTAAGGACAGATTTGCACTGATATCTGCTTAACTATGCATTTCTACAACCCCCTGAAAAGACGCTTTTGGGGTTTAGAAGTCACCAACAATATTTTCAGACTGAACTGATTAATTTCCATATTTTGCATAGCATTAAGAGATGTATAACTAAACAATGGACATCATATTTGGTTCTGTGCCTATTCTAGGGCACGTGCATGAAATCACACCAAATGACCAATACGGAATAAATTTCTAACCTTCAGCATTAAAACAGAAGCCAGGAAAGTATTAGAAAGATTCATGTTTTGAGTGCTGGATGTTTTTTAAAGTCAAACAAAAGCAGTAGAATGTTTTATTTGACCAACAGAGTCATCATTTAATGACATACGGGACTAACAGTCACAGAAACATTAGCACAAGCTTTCCATTCCTACTCTTCTGAATTAAATGCAAAACTTGTCTGGAATATACTGCAGAGAGGCCTTGCTCCCTAACAATAACAGTGGTGTATGATGGAACTACTGCAACAGTTTATTTGTTACGGCTGTAACATGCAGAAAACTTGGCCATACACTATTTCCGAGTGCTAAACCATGGATGTAAGTCAGTTTAGCATTTCAAACAAAGCAGCATACATCTGAAAAAGTGAACTGCAGTTTGTAAGTTATAATCACTAACACAATTCTTTAAACATTTATTTTCAGAAGCATACATTTAATGATATTCCATAAGAAAAACATAATGCTTATGAGGCAGACTGAAGTGCTGAATTATTTTTTTTTGGGGGGGAGAAAGCACACACAAAAAGTAAAGGCACATGCAAAAAAAGAATCCTATCCAGAATGCTTACCGCAGCCTCTCCTGAAGTTGGTAAACCAACATTATGCCCATCAAAAATGAGAGCACTCGAAAAACTGTATTTTGATTTGTTTACTCTCATGTCTGTTGAGTAGCTGCTCTGATTTCAGGAGGACTCTGTGAGCCTTGATTCAAGTGATCAAAACCTATGCCTTCTCCAACACTCTAAATAGTCATCTTGGCATCTAGACTTCCTATAACTGTGTGGACAAATTGTTCTCTGTTATAACACCATTCATTAAAATCCCCTGATACAACTCCATTGATTTATTCATCACAATTTATCAGGAATATGAAAGGATTTTTTTTTGTAAGTAAATAAATTCTACAGGGAAAAAAAAACAAAACAACCCACCATCAAAATAACAAAAAAAAAAAAACAACCAAACAAACCAAAACTAAACACAACCAAAACCAAACCCAACAAAACCACAAAACACAAACAAAAACCAAAACAACAACAAAAACCCTAACACCACCAAAACAAAAACTCAACTCCCTACCGTATGTTTTTGTCAAGAAGAAATATGTTTACTCTTTGAATGACTCTTTGGAATGAACTCTGCCCCAAAACTATTCACTTTTTATATAGCACTTAAATTTTAGATAATCCTCTAATCTAGGTGCTGCATAAGAGGTGTTGGCTCATTCACTTCACTGCCAACCAGGCTGGCAGGGAAGTTCCAGGAGGTAAGCATACTTGTTTCTGAATGCGCTCCATCTCCTCTTTCTCCTTCTGTTCTCTCTCTTCTGCTTGTCTGCGCAGCCGTTCTTCCTTTTCCCGTTCCTCCTCTGCATCTCTCCTTTTCTTTTCTGCTTCCTGTCTGCGAGCCTCTTCCTCTTCTCGGCGAGCTCTCTCTTCTGCTATCCTCTGTGACAGCTCCTCCTTCTTTTGCCTGCAATTGTGAAACAAGGGTAAGAAAATTAAGTAAAAAAAGGAGGGAAAAGCCCCAGACCACCAGATTCTTGACCCAAGACACTAGCACTGCAGAACAGGTGTATATAGGTTGCACTTCTGTCTCATTCATAAGTTGTCTGCTCTGCTTCCAGAAGGGGCCAAAGCTGAACCTCTATGGAACATAAAAAACTTTGCAAGGCAATACCAATACTTCAGCACATGCTTCCACTAATCTATGACTCACATACTCTCTGAATTAGAATCAGTATCATCAACTTTAATACATCTCGCAAAGCACTTCATTCTTAGTTTTATTTCATCGTATTTTGAAACAGTGTACATTTTTGGCACCCACCTTATCTTGCAGCAATTTTTAAATTTTAAAAAGTTTTTTTACGAAAGTATCTAATTCATCTGATTTCTAAACACTGCCTCTTAACCTCACTTAATGCCCCCTCATCCTTGTGTTATGGGACTCAATAACTTTCCCCCTTCACCTTTGATGCTACCCAAATTATTTATGACTTTGTAGCCTATCATATCCTCAGAAGTAGAGCACAGATGAGTCTTGCCAGCTGAAGAATCCTCATTTGTTTAGTAGACTTTCATATAGGAGCTGTTCTGTACTTGTGATCTTCCTTAATGTCTGTCAGCGTTTATTTTCCTAGTTTTATTGATTTTACTATCTCAAAAACCATAAACTTCAACATTGAAGAGGCACATTTACCTTAGATAGTTTAGAATGACATTTTCATCTTGTTCTCCTTTTCTACTAATTTGTAGGCATCTCATTTGTAACAGTTCATTTATTTTGTTGACCATGACTCACTTGATACTTCCATATACTCAACTTCAAACAAGATCACTTCCCTCAGAACTAATCAGCCCAGCGACCACCAACACCTGAGTTAAATTGGGATTATTTACACATAAACATTCCTTTATGCTTAGCAGGATTGCAATCCAGCTTCCGTTTTGTGTCTCAGCAATGTAAGATACGTCTGAATCTCTGCATTACTGCTTTATCTCACTAAAGACGAGCAATATCTCATTGGCCTTAACTTCCTTCAAGTTCATTTATGAAGGCACTGCAAAGAGACTGAAAACTCCTTCCCTGTGAAAGCTGATTATTCTTTACCTTTGGTTTTCCATCTTTCAGTCTTAGTATTTACTCAACACATTACTCTTATGCAGCTTGTTTTCTTTAAAAGCCTTTTTAAGAGGTACCATGTTGTGAGTCTTTTGGAAAGCCAGGCTATTTAAACTGGCTCTGCCTTGTTCCTATGTTCAGCAATGTTGTTGTTAAAGAACACGATCAAATTCTGGATGCATGGCATCCCTCTAAAAAGGCACTCAACTTGTGTCACAGCCACAGCCATAAGTACACAGATGAGCTACTCGTTTCCTGGTAGAAAATGAGACACGACATCTATCACCCTCCAAAACTGTGAGGGGGGTGTCATGATTTTAAATGAAAGAAAAAAAAAAAAAAGAGGTTTAAAGAGACAGCTGTTGGACAGCAAAACACCCCCCATGGTGGAGGTCTTACAATTCAAACTGACATCGTGCCAATCGCAAAACTGGAAACAGCTGTGCAGAGTTCTCTAGCTGTAATAGACAAGTACAGCTTTGCTAATCTCTGAGGAAACAATGAATCACTACAGCAAGGATCTGCTTTCTCCTCCTGTCCTATTTTAAAGCTCTATTTGGGATAAGTTTTAACCTTACAGATCTGCTTAGCTATATATATATCACATCTATAAAAAATCCCAACAGGAAAATTCATTTCCAGGGAGGAACTCATGCCTCCTGCACTTCAATACTGTGCTTCATATATCACAGAATAGCAACAGAATATACACAAGAAGCTGCTAGGAGGCTGCTAAAAACAGATCTTCTCCACTGCAGAGGTCTATAATCACCTTTCAAGCTCTTCTCTCTCTCTCCTTTCTTGCTCCTCCCGCTCCCGCTGCTCACGGGCAAGGCGCCTCTTCTCACTCAGCAGCCTTGTTGCTTCTTCAGGGTCAGTTGTACCTGCAGAGGTTTTTGTGAGGGCTGGAGGTGGAGAAAGAGCTGGCGGAGCAGGAGGAAGGGATGAGCTGGCTGCTAAAACAGATGGGAAGGAAAACTAGTTTGTACAGACACAATAAACGACACCCTCTTGAAAGGAACAGAAAACAGGTTCAAATACTTTGTAAGGTATTTCCAAGTTTATGTGGCTTTATAAACAATTTGGAGGTGGAAGACATTTCTAGGTGCTAGGGATTTATATTCCTTAAGGGAAGTTTGGTTTTACAGGACATGAGAAAGCTGCTGCAGTTGACAGGTTAAGCCAACTTTTCTGTCAGAAGAATAAATGTTGACGGATGCTCATCGGGAGTTATGCTGACTAAGCAAGTCCCTACCATCGCATGCCTTAGTTTTGCCCAAAACTATCTACAAAGCAGAAATGAAACACGGTGGTATTATATTTTCTTCTGTCTGGTAGTCTATACCTAAAGAGCCCAGCCAGACTTTCTTGGCGGCAGGCCGGTCACTTTTGGAGATTTGGTGATCTCAAATATGAGCTGTCTGAAGTGATCTGCAATAAGGGTAGGACACAAGATACCAATTCTGCAATTATCAACCTGAGGCAACTTGTGGGACCAGAACACAGCTTCTCAACAAGCTTTGCCACTATTGGTGAACTATGGCTTATGTTCAGATCTCAATAGCGTCTTCGAATAAATTCTGTGTCCAGGAGTAGCTGGTAGAGAAGGTGTTACAGGCTTTTCCTCAAGTAAAACACTAGTTCATGTTTCTGGAAGTTTGCCTGGCATTCCCTAGCACAGCTAAAAGCATGCCTCAGCTACACATGTTCTCTAGAGGCCAAGGACCATTACCAACCCACAAGCTAACTGAAGGAAGCATTGCCAGGGTAATCACATCTGGTAACAGACAAATATGGATAGGGAAGACTTTGAACTGGCAACGGAGTCAGATTCCAGTCCTGGGAAGATACATGTAGGATAAGTCATCAGGAACAGCCAGGAGATTATTTAAATCTGCATTTCTAATCGCCATTTGGCATGTCACAGTGTTTTCCTCACCTCACTAAACTTCCAAGAGGGGTTTCCTCCCCAGTTTCCCGCTCCTATGCCTCGTCATGTATACAAACACAAATTCAACTGCTTTCTCTGTGCTGAATGCTCACACTTGCTGACCTCTCTTCTCTCTTCTTCTGCCAACTAAAATCTATGCAGGTCTTTCTATAAGTGCTTCAGGGCTTTCACCTTGAATTCAAATGATACATGTACACCAATAATCTAAAGAGTTAGAGCTGTTCTCTAGCCCTGAGGTGAGCTGGCACAGTTTAGCCTCAGCCTGAGCACTACTCTCTCACGTGACCAAACCAGGTATTCAGTCCACCTCTATTGAACAGTTCAGGCCTGGGCTAACCTCCAAGATGTATCTAGGAACTCAGAAAATTCTGGCATGGTCAAATATAAAAAGGTAGGTAATTTGGTCACTTTAAAACCTGGGACTCCTTTAGAGCTATGCTCTTAGAAGCCCTGGCGACAGAAAGTAAGAAAATGTGGGGCTTTAATTACAGCCTCAATCAGAAACATACCAGACAGCCTTTGTAATAGTTAAACAGTATAAATGACAGAGTTCCTACAGCTCCGTCCTTTGTAATTTGCTAACATGGACCAAGGTAGGGCTGTCTCTCCTGAAGGGAGCACGGCTTTGTGCTGTTTAGGGCTCACTTTTTGCCTCAGGTGCTGAAGCTGGCAGCTTAACAAGTAGTCCATTTAATGCACGCCTGCTCTGCTTTCAGAAAAGATGACAACAGCTTGCACGGGCACACCCAAAATACCTTTAAAACTTCATTGTCCTTAGTAAAATCATGTGATATTTGCCTGCAAAAGTCTGAATAGCTCCATCAGTGATCAAAGCCTGCTGACCTCCGGGCTTCTGTGACTATACAGATAGCAGGTAGCTGAGCTAGGCAGGCTCAAGACCAGCACAGGTAACTGCGGAAATCACCTATGTTCACCTGCAGCACAGACCAAGGAGTATCAGCAGTGTCTGTCCAGCCCCAGATGCTGCACTTGCCTCTCTCTAGATAATTACATTCAACCAGTGGCTATGTTTTGGCAGCTACAACGCCTGTCCCCTCTAACCTCACATGTAAAAGGCTTAGCCTGAGGCCTCAATCTTTGGTCCCAAGCATCACTTCCTCCAGCTTTGGCAAAAGGCACCCAACTTCAAGTGCTGCGCACCATTTTTTACTATAGTATCTTTCTCTTTTGGCCCTCTCCACTACCTGTTTATTTTTGTTTGGTTTTGGTTTGTTGTTTTTTTTGGTTTTGAGTTTTTTTTCTGTGAATGCAGACTACTTCACCTTTGATTACCTTTATCACACATAACCTATTTCCATACTAAGCAGTCTTGTCAGAAACTCAGATATTGACTGACTGCAAGAAAGTCAAACCTTTCTTCCTCCTGAGCTAAACTGTCAAACAAGTATGACTGTGCTTTTCTGGTCTGCACTTCGTAGTTCCTTGGGGACCTACAACTTGTAAACATTTGCAAAGTTATCTCAGTGGTATCCCTGAAATCCTTTTTAAAAAGGAGCTTTCTCCTTAGAAAGAAACAGGCCAAAAGTTATCAGCAGAGCAGTGAAACCCCATGCTGATATGGCAATTATATCTTCTATACATGCCATGCCCATGACTAAGAGATGCATCAATTTATTATTGTAAATCTCTTGGCTTCGTGTGGGATTGCACCTTACGCGGTAGGACTTGGGTATCAGACTGGAACTACTGTAACAGAACTTGTTAGAACAAAAAAAAAAATACAATTGCATCAGGTCTTCTTGCAGAAGAACAACCCCCAGCTACAAACCATGCAGTTAAATGCAGAATTATTAGTGCTTGAAACTGTTTTCTTAAGGACAATCACAGGGGAATCTACGAATTTTAAATTCAGAATCTTAAGTAACCCACCCTGGGAATCCCAGTGGTCACAATGGTCATTCTATCCCATCTGCAAGTCAGACAGTTTATGTTGTATTTACAATGGGTTAAGATGTATGCTAGAACAAACCTACACTTTTCATTTTCATATTTACCTGTTGCTCTTCCTACACTTTAGAAGCGTTATTTTATTTTGTGTGTACATCCTTTTCTGCCTTGCTGCTTTTCCAGGGTTGGTGTGGGGTTCTTTTGTTTGTCTGTTCTTTAACAACTCATTTTCCCTGAAAAATTCTGCTTGTTCTCTACTCTTCCTCTTGGTACCCCCCTGCATTCCACTTTATCCTGCTAATCTGTCCCATGGTGTGATACTCTTGAAATACTACAGGTAAGCTGGTGGTGTTATCAGTGCAACTGTACTGAGTGTCTAGCACAGGTGGACATTTTCACTGCTCACACTATGTTACGTAATGGCTTCTTGTCTTCAGATCACTATTATTCTACTTCAGTGGTTTGAAAAGAAGTAGTGTCATGACGTGAGGGACAAAATCCCAGTCCAAAAGGGCAGAGAAGAGGGCTGTGAAGTCACACTGCGCATGTTGTTTTGACTTTTACAAACAGGAGAGCTTCAACCTGTTTACAGATTTCTCAATGAACATACATCTGTAGGAATATTCTGAAGAATTTAGATTAATTTTTGATAGAAAACTACTGAAAGCTACATTGTTTCAGAGAAAGGAAGGGAGGAACATAATAGACTCTAGATGTTCCTTAGCCTAAAGGAGGATCTATTCTTACCTTGAGGGAGCTCTGCTTGGACAGCAAGTTCTTCTCGACTTGCAGCTTCTGCAGTACCTGCTGAAGCTCCTTTACTCTCTTCTGGCCTGTCCTCATTGGCCTTTTCAGCCTCCTTTTCTGATCTTTTCTTCTCACTCTCTGGCTTGACCTCTTTTTTGACTGGCCGGATGTTGCCAGGCGAAGGAGGACGTGCCTGAGTAGAGGAAACTTTGGAGGAACCAGGTGGGGAATTTATCTGCTTGGGTGTGCCAGCCAAAAAAGGCAAAGACTTTGATGCATGCCTGTGTAACCAAAGAGCGATAATCACTATTACGCATGCTCTGCTGGACACCACCTACACATCCCTTCTACAACTACAATGGGTAAAAATAGAACAACATCTCTATTTCTTTGCTATCCAGCAGGACTCCTGGAGAATCCCACGACTTTCATGCAAAATGCTTCTCTTTGCAACTCTCTGTATGTGTGAGCACCAAGCCCAGCCAGGAGGGAAGAAACCAGTACCTTCCTCCTCCTTTCCTTTCCTCAGAGCAGTAGTAGTATTTTTCCAAAAGCAGAACTCTTTCCTTTGTTGCAGAGAGAAAACATCTACATCACCAAATAAGTTTGCACTATTTCACATTTAATTAATAGAACAATCAAAGCTGCCTATAGCTCAACCTCCAGCTAAGCGTGTATTTGGCTTACCAAACTGGAGAGGGAGCTGGTGATCTAGCTTTGGGGTTGGAAGAAAAATGACCTCCTTTAAAGCTGGCTGAGAAGCTGGATGACAAATGGTCTCTCTCTTTTTCTTTTTTGTCAGTCTATAGTTCAGCAAACAAAAAGACAAAAGTCAAGCCAGAGTTCACATGGCTAAAGAAAGCAAAGCAAGCTCAGTTAAGGATGAGGGGATGGGGGCGCTGGGAAAAAGCAGTGCTGAGTCAGTTTCTACAGCCTGTTTAACAAGTTCATTAATTCAGACCCTGTAATCTGTCACCGTCTTTAACACTAAATATACATTTGACAACAAGAATCCTTCTTAATCATGTTCTCTACTGTCCTAAGGCATAATAGCTAATTTGCAAAGGCTTATTTTCTAACAGGCAGAAAATTACCTTTTAAGGTTTGATCTTTGCTGATTGCCACAGAGTACCTTCTACTACTTCCCATAATCCCAGGATTTTACTTGAAGAAAGAGAAAAACACCTCTCCACACACCCCCAGACTCACACTTAGTCACAGTCCATATATAGCACAAGGTTTTTGCTTTCATACTCCTATATGAACACTATAGACTCAAAGCCCTCAAACACAGAATCATAGAATAGTTAGACGGTACAACATTTATCCTGTTCTTTTTGTTCTTGGATGATCTCACACCACATACTTTTCTTGCCACTGATTCTTATACCTGGTAGCAATTTCCTCATTTTCCTTTATTTTCCATCTTAGGATTTATATATATTTCTGTTTTGTATTAATAGAATTATTGGTTTAAAGTAATATATCAGAATTTAGGCATCTATATACTTTATCTATTCTAACTGTAGATGAAAAACTTGAGGTTTTTGCAATAATGAGCTTAGACTTCAGGAGTCTGAAAAGTGGGAATACTGGAGAGGTCACTGAGCTGCAAGTCAGCCAACATGATGCAGAGGGGCTGCTGGTCATCACCTTGGCTGGGCCTGAAGCACAACCCCTGCAGCATGTGCACCAGACTGCTTTGGAGTCTCACTAGCTGAGAGCTCTGCCATGCTCATCTCCTGAACTGAAAACCAGGTTATCAACTGGAAAAGAAGGACTGAAAAAAACTTCACCAGTGCATGCATGCTTGGTTTATATTCCTCAATCCAAGAGGGTTTTTTTTTTACCATCATGTTTACAATTAAAGTTGCCAAAAACACAACTTAGCATTAGCAATAGATGGTCTCAATCCTGAATTAATTACTCAAGCCAGCTCTTTGGCAGTACAATTTACCAGATATCTACTGATTAATATGATAATCATTTGAGTTATCAAAGCATACATAACCAAATGCATTAAAATGAACAAGAATTTTGGCTCACTAGCAATAACCCTCTATACTGAATCTACTCTGCTAGTCTCAAAAAAAGAGCATCAGAATTTTATTCTTAACATCAATAAAGTAAAAAACTGAATTTCTACAAAAGTTTATAGCAGAATTAAAGATTCTCCACACCATACAGGCTACTGAAAACAGCACTTAACTCAGTCCCTTTGTATTAACATTTTTACAATGCATCCTCCACCAAAATGTACTAACCTTTCTTCTTTAAAAACAAAACAAAAAAACCCCCACAAAACAAAGCAAAAAACCATCACCACACAACACAAAACTCCCCAAAACTCAAACCACTTGCAAAGAGAAAGAGCCAAGAGGTGTTAAACTGATAGCTGTGGAGATTGCAATGCACTATATGCATTGCATGTATATTACGAGATTTCTCTACAGATACATCCTGTTGCTATGCCTTAACTTAAAACTTCAATACAATACCATCTGTCTGGAAGATTAAGTACTGGCTATGATTCATGTGACTTTCATTAACATTGCTTCCATCAAGGATGTCAAGAGCAAAACTGCCTCTTTACATTTTGCCCACCAGGCCAAACACAAATGCAAGCACTTCTATAATTTGCAGAGATGACTTCACTCTTCTCACACTCTAAACAAACTTAGACCATAGGGTACAAGGGAAAATATAATTGCTCAGGTTCAGCAAATGAACTGGAGAGGACTGCATCTTGTTAGCTTGGAGCACAGTCAACATGTTTTCGGTCTGCCTGTATCACACTGTTCTGACTTTCCCTGCAAGCACAGATCATTCACAGTACTGCTATCAAATCATTCAGAATGAACAGGTGATCTGTAGGAAGCCTTGCTTACAAACCAACCTCTTCCTGCTCAATGAGGAAAGTTTTACTAGCCTAGTCTCCTAAGAAAGTAAAGCTAAAATGATAGTGCTATATGTGCTTATATACATCAGTGCATGCCTTCCCCGCTCTTTATCCCAGAGGCTCAGCTGAATTTGCTATCAGAAGATAGAAAATTCTACAGGCTTTGTAAAAACAGGTTGCTGGGAAAAACAGGTGGCACTGAGGGAAATGCTGCAATACCAGCTCAGGCCTTAAAAGGCAGCAAAGAATCCAGTTGAGAAAAAGGAACACACACTGTGACTGCCTCTATGCCTTATGAGAAGCTAAGGCATCCACTCTGCGAACACGGATGTTCGGAAAACACAGGTGGTTTTCTACGTGGATTCTATGGTGCATAATCAGGCCACATCACCACATAGTGTACTATATTTCACTTAAAATCCAGCCAACTATGAAACAAACTGGAGGGGGTGGGGACAGCACAGAGGGGAGGATCAGACTTCATCAAGTATCTCTGCAACTATTTCTGTCCTAACAAGCAATGCAATCAGGAGGTCATGGCATGAGACACTCATATACATCTGGCATGCTTACCCCTGCAAGATGCGTTGTTCTCCTACGTCCAACAGCATCAGTAGAGGCATAAAGTTTTGTTCGGTCTCCTGGATTCCTACAGTTCATGGCCTTGTAGGACAGAGGACTGATGGGGCTGCAAGATGCTGAACGGGGACAAATGGGGATAACTACGGTGTTGGTTGGTTTTGTTATTTATTAATTTTAATTACAGAGCAGCATTGGAGAATTGACAGAGGAAAGCCAGCAGGAACAGAAACAACCGAGAAAGACAGAAAAGAAAGAAGGTATTAATACATAGAGGAATTACTAATTTTCAAGTCAGAACCATCATTTGATACACTAGCTTGGCCACACATACAGCAATGATACAATTTCAATAGACACTCATGTACTTTTCCATTTGGAAACTAAATATTTTGAATACATCAAAAGTATGCCACATAGAAGTAGAAAATAATGATGGTCTTCTGTTAAGTTTTTATACAACTGGTGAAAAAGCAGTGGACACAATGACTGGCTTAGTATATACATTGACATGAATTTCAATTGCATTCAGAATACAAAACAATCCAACTAAAATCAGAATGCCTATTAATTGATCTTGGAAGTGGAGGAAAATAAAAGGAGACACACACACAAAGATCAAAAACACATTAACAATACAAACCAGCTTCACCTAGGAAATATATAAAACTGCTGTCTACAATTTTTAGCAAATGACATGTTTTCTTTTTGAAGGCTTCTATTTGAAACCCACCCATTTAAGAACTTTTAATATTCCTTGATAACCCAGAATAACAGTTGACTCAAATACATTCTTGAGAGCAAACTATTTTACACTTTACAACTAGCACCTATAAAATGTTGTTCAATCTTCTAATTTCTTTTTAAAGGATGACTGGAAGCAGCTTGGCTTGTGTAGAAACTATGGCCAGAGGGAGATTTTTATGGTTATTATTACACATGAAACTAGTGTTCTACACACCATAATGTTTTGTTCTTTCTGCTTTCTTATTTGATTCATTATAATTTGATTATTTTGGGAGCAGAGTTATATTAACTATCAGATCTAATAATGTTTAATTGTAAAATATAATTAGCCTTCTAACTAGAAAATTGGAAAATATATAACTTGTTGCCTGTCACATATTTAAAAACAAAAGAGCTTTGCCTTTCTTCTCCAAAAAACGTGGTCTATTGCTGGAGCACAGAACTCTAACTGTAGCAAATATGTGACAGGTTGTGTGATGCTCTATAGTGAAGTCGCTTCAGACAGGGTAAAAACATACAGTTCAAAGGAATTTTTATTCAAATTGCTGTTAATTTCATTGCTTTGTGACCTTTAAATAGGTTTTCTTCCAATTAGGCTTTCATTCAATTGCAATATTAGAGCTGCACAGTGAGGAATGATAGCTGATCAATATTTTACTGTTTCACGATGTAGCTTACATTGCATGGGCCCAAACTGAATATCCTGTGCAGCTGCTCAGCACTTCTGAATTGCTCTTTCAAACTAGAGTCTCACTAGTTCCTGCTTAGCTATCTAATTCCCAGTAATTCCTGCTCATGTTGACTACTTTTCCAAGAAGAAAAATTAGCAGTGATGGGCTCGGGAAGCACACAAAGCATATGTTTACAGTATTCTTGCCTGTTTGCTCAAATTAAGAGAGACAAATGGCACAGAAATTTGAAATTGACCAAAAACTGGTTTAGACATGCATGGTTAGAAGCTGAATAGCCAGTTCATCAACTTACTGGAGCATGCAAAAATCATTTCCATCATACATTTACTGCCAGGAGAAGTCTGAGTCAGTTGTCTCCTGCTTCATTTACTGCTGCAATTACATTATTAATCAGTCCTATGCCAAGGAAGTTTATTTTAATAAGTTGTGCAGGCTCCATAATACGGATTTTATAGGTAAAGAAAGTTTCAACTGGATGATGGAGATGACAAGTATTTTTGTAACAAATATAATAGAGGTTGCTGGAGCTAGTGGACTTCAGGATACAAGAAATTTTTCCTTCCCAGTCTGCTCTCACTGAGTTGGGTGGACTCTAAGACCCAGTGATGCCTCTTCAGTCACACAGATTGGAAGCTGCTCCAGTTCTGTTTCCCTAGGTCCACCCAGCAGCAATACTGAGAAGCTGCTCTCTATATGTGCACACACACAGTAACACCGACACTCACGCTTGTGCATATGCACTAGCATGCACACACACACACACACACACACACACAGAGCTCTCACAACCAGCCACATAGATCCACCTGGATTAAGATCAGTGCCTGTCCCACCTGAGCACAAACAGCACTCACATAAACATTGACAACACAGATGGCCCAGTCCTGCTTTTCATCTTCAGCTGGTAAGGGTTAGGAATAAATGTCATAAGTTAGGAATAAATGTCATAAGTCATACATATATAAGCAACATGGGTGTCTTCTGTAGCGGGTACCTTAGACTTTGGATTCCTCTAGATACTGGTCCACATGCCTTTCATAGTAATGGTACCACTCTAGCAGCTGGCATGTGAAACACTTGTTGCACAAGTCCATAATTACAAAGATTTATTAGAACAATCTGTATAGCTGGTGATGCATACCCAAATAACTTGAAAATTCTGTTTTGTGAGAAGTTTTTCTTTCAGTATCTTACCTTTACTCTTTTCTGAATCAGCAGCACAATTGTTTGGTTGCTTATTGAAGATACTTATATGTTTAATTAAATCTTCTCCCTCATTTGTCAAGACCTCTGATGGTTCTATCATCAGTTCTGAACCTTAGAGATATCTTGCAAAGAACCATTAAAACCAATCCACAATATGAGAGTATTTAACCGCACTTGAGCAACAGTAACAAAAGTAATACTGCAGATGTTCAGCCACTGAGTATTTAGATGATTCATTTCATCTGACAGTTAAGAGGGGACTTTTAAATATTTAACCAGCATTATGTTTTCCTCCTTTTCAAAATAGTTCATTAACTCACAAACATATAATAAGGGCTACAAGAGTTCTTTATCACTTACTGGATTTCATCTATTCATTCCAGTCTATTATTAGATATAACAAGAAAAAATTAGTAAGAACTTTGGATAGAAAAATATCACAAAGTAATTTTTGGTAGATTTTATTTTTTAAAAAATCTCATCTCAAACATCCCCAGAAAAATCTATGACATTGACAATTTCTTTTCTATGTCTGCTCAGCTGGAATCTAATGAGATCTCAAAATCTCACAAAAAATATATTCTAATAAGGCTTCAACCTTGTAGTTAAGAGTTAGGTTTGACTAAACCTCCAGTAGAGCACAAAGTGTAGACCTTTTAATGTTTATAATTTTAGATTAATTTTAATCTATCCACTTACTTACAAGCTGTGTCCTTTCTGTGAATTTGTCATCCCAAATGGACAATGCAATAACTCTACCTCTATTTAAAATCATCTTATGTACTAAGCTTCTTTCAGTAGGCCATGCATTTTTTCATTAGCTATTAACTTGAGTCTGCTTACAAACTGATACTGAGATAAACAGGCAATGGCAGGTACACCTGTTTTTTGACAGGTATATGAGGATCGGTCTTACTGTTCAGGTTACATAATCATTATATTTTATCATTTGGAGGTCTGGGTCTGCAGATATTCACATGATCTTTCACAGAATCATAGAATCCCAAGGGTTGGAAGGGACCTCAAAAGATCATCCAGTCCAACCCCCCTGCAAGAGCAGGG
>JAVHNF010019278.1:0-24613 GCA_034783455.1 Micropsitta finschii | reverse complement strand
GGCAGGGAACAGAACACCACAAACTTGCTGGAAAGCAACCAAGAGCAGCTGATCATCCCATCCCCTTCTTGCACACATTTGCTCAAGTTTTGTTTGCCTTCCTAAATTGTTATGAGGATCATCGGTAGATTATTTTATCCTCTCCAGTCACTTGCACGGTCTCTTCAGTTGCTGCCCTCACAGGTTCACATCCAGTTCTGGGTTAGGTACCCTACGGGTTACTTACACCAAGAGGTCTTTTCTTTAGGCAGCAGGGAGGTGTAAGAAACGATTCTCTGCAGTCACGGTGCAGCACCTCTTCCTGTGCAGGTGGCTCCTTTCCAGCCTGCTCCCCCCTCCTCCCACTCTGCACCAGCTATGAAACTCCATTCTGTCTACACAAGTGAAGAGACTCCAGCTAGCAGGCTCTGTAACAACACTGTAAGGCATGTAACAAAACCTATTCCTTCCTCGAGTCCTCTAAACATTTTTCAAATCTTTTGCTTTTGCCCATCATTAACAGATGAGCCTCATGGACATCAATAGGGTATTCCACAGTTCCAGACAAATGCTGCTCAACTGCCAAAACAAACACTGAATCATTGCTTGAGCAGCAATTAAACTAGAACAATGCAGTTACCTGGAGCCCTCTTCCAATCATTCCCCCAATCCTATGTTAATTACCTATGCTGGAGTAACTACAGCAATGATGAGCCTGTATGAAAATAAAAAGTAAAATTATATTAAAAATTCAGTAAATTGTACAATATTACTTCCCATCAAAATATTCTAAAATATTCATGTTCCTAACTTACATACCCTACAAAGACCCTAGGATTGTTTGCCAGACTTCTTTGTATGGCAGATCACTAACTGCCATTAGCAATGAAGTTAAAAGGAAGCATTTAAGAACTGCTGAGGCCCCACAACTACGCACTACTGCTGTAGTGGCAAGGTCACCATGAGGTTTGTGAGACAGCGGAGCACAGGCTTTGGGAAGAGCATGTTGGCTTCACTTGTGGTAAACAAATGGTCAGGGGCCTCTTCACACAAGCCCTTGCTTCTCTGTTCCTCGCAGTGGCTGTTTGGCATGAGTGCATTACACAGGCCTGAAAGCGATGGTTTTGTATGAAGAAGGGTAGCACCACTGACATAACTGCCTAGGTATTAGAAATACCGTAGTTACTTGCACCTTGCCAGTGCCACTCCAGGCACCTTTCTCTGTGCAGGGCTGTGGTAGCTCCCCCAGCTTCTCACCGCCAAGGCAGAAGAACGTCGGCCGCGTTCCGCGGTAGCAGCAGCACGCGTGTGTGTGTTTGTTCCGCAGCCTACTTCACCCTCCGTTTCCTCACACCACACCAACTCCGTCCCTCTTCCCCAGGGAGACCGGGAGCGCGGCTCTCAGTTGTACAGCGGCTTCATGGCACTGAGGGCCAACCCCACAGTCCACCCGCAGAGGGCGCCCGGGCCCCGCTGCTGCGACGGCTCATGGTGGCAGTGGCGGCGGGGACCTGAAGGGGAAGAGGAAAGCGAAAGGAAGGGAAGGGGCGGGCGGCCCGGCCCTCTCTCTCTCGCCTCCCCGCCTCGGGACGTGCAGCCGCTGAGGCAAGTGGGGCGCTGCGGGGCAGGCGGCGACCGCTGACCGCGGGAGCGTAACCCCCTCCCCTGGCCGTGGGGTCTTCTGTGGGGAGAAACCGCCCTCCGGTGGCGGCAGCGCGGGGTAGAGGTGTGCAGTGTGCAGTGCCGAGCGCAGCCGGATCCTCGGAGCAGCAGACCCCGGAGCTTTCGCCAGGTCGGTGCCTGCCCCGCTCTGGTACACGTCCTCACCTCCCCAAACAGGCCTTGTCTGCTGAGGCCGAACCCGCTCCGCTTAAGCTCGCTTTGCCATGTGCGTGGGGCCATAGAGCCGCCGCCCTTTTTTAAAGCCGTTCTTCATTATTATTCCTTTAACGTTGCCTCCCCCATTCCCGTTTCTCCCCTGAGGACCGAGTGCTGTCACGGTGCGGGGGTCGGGCCCAGGTCGCACCCAAGCTCTGCAAGGCCGCAAGCAGCCGCTGCCCGTGGACCATCCTTCCCGCGAGGGATGGTGCCCAGGGCCTTCAGGAATGCGATACCGTCCGGACTCTCCTGAAGAAAGGCGCTTTCTTATATTTTGTTGTTTTGTGGTTTGTTTGTTTAGTGTTTGGGGGTTCTTTTAATCCAAGTTGGAAATCTTCTGTGATAACAGGGCCAGGTTTATGGGTAAAATTTGGTCTTACTTTCTCATCAGCTCTTCCTCATCGTCATTCACAATCAGGAGTGTGAAAAAATGTGTTTAAAAAATAGCTGGAGATAAAATACAATGATTTAGTTAATATTGGTGTTTGAGGAAGCCCTGAATTATTCCATAGCTTAGCTCCACTTTTTCTTTTCACCGGGAATAATTAAATTACAAATACTGTGCAACTGAACATACTTTTGGATTTCAAGCTGTTATTAGCTGCTATTTAAATAACTTGCAAATCTGCCACAAACACGTATCTGTCATCTTTACACATTACTAGCAATGCCTCATACTTGACGTCCAGAAGGCAGCAGACAGGACTCGTGAATGTACGTGGCAGCTTGGCCACTGGAGAAGCAGACGCTGTGGCAAGTCTCCCAAGTTCCAGGGAAAGCTTCCTTTTCCTCACTTGCACTGTGAAGCTATTCTTAATGAAGTGGATTTCATTTTTAAACCATTGACTATTTGTGTTTGCATGTTTTTACTCCAGAATAAGGTATTAAAATAAGAAAAAAGTGTCCAAACAGGGGTCTCAAGCTCCTAATTCTTTATTACTAAATATCTTAGACCATGATGGTTTATTTCTAGCTAGGCAAACACTAAACCTTTTCAGAAAGACGTGATGTCAAGGTTCCAAGTTAACTGTTCTGTGAAAATAATATCTTTACTGTAACTTTTCCAAATGGTAATAACTAGTATTTGGGCAATACTCTTAAGACAGAATATGAGGTTACAGGCAAGTTATAGTAACATAGTATTATTTTTCTTCCTCATCATTGGCAACATAAATACTATAGGAAGAAGTGTCATAGCAGTCTCCTTATCTTCTTTTCAGTTGGAAAGCATTTAATGCAAGAAAAGGAAAATTGAAGGCTTTATTTTTAAACGTTGAGGAAAAATTCTAATCTCTGTGCAAGAATGTAGATATTGGAGGAGGGAACCATCTATACTGGTCTAGTTCAAACACCTTTATTCTTTTAAGCTAAAAATGTATTTATGAAATACTTCATGGTCAGAAGACAGTTTATTTGGTGAAAGGTACACCCTAGTATGGTACAGCCAGTTCAGGTGTGAGAATAGCTGAATATCAATTGCTGACACCATTGCCTATTGCCTTCCTGGCAATGGCAGGAGGAGTTCAGGCTTATACATTTAGTTGATGACATCCAGTTCTGGCCACTGGTGGAATGCTGGTATTGGGCCCTTACTGGGACAGAGTATTTTGCTGGGGATTTAAGAAAAGTAGCAATTATTGTAAGATTAAGAATACATTCACAAGGACTGGCAACATGAACATTATTCCGCTGTGTAAATGTAAAGTAATAACAACCCAAGAATATCCACATGCTTTAAATGTGTTAAGTGTGTTGTGTGGCAGGAGGCCAAAGCTCAAGTCTTCAGTCATCTGGGAAGTGTAAGTGGCCTGTCTAATTCCTACCGCTTTTTAAACTGTTTGGTTTTCCATAATTGCTGCAGGGTTTTGGAGTGGGGAATAGCAGAAGATCAGGTGGTTGAGCCTGAACTGCCATGGTTGGACTTGCTGCTACATAGTGGTTGACCTTGTAAGAGAACTTTTGCATGTGTGAGTCCAGCAGCAGTTCTGATATTCAGACATGGTTTTACATACCAGGTTAAACCTAATTTTTCAGACGTGATTTTAAAATACCCATGTTAAGTTTTTTTGGGTTTTTTTTTTTTTTTTTTTTTTTTTTTAGATCTGACATGTTTTGCTTATCTTGAAGCATTTTGGGATGAAGCTTAATAAAACATATAAGGGGTTTTTTTACAATGTTTATGAATGGTTGAAAATTCATGCCTAAAACCTGCCTCCTAAGTAGTATGTATGCTTTGGTGTTTCTTCCTGTTTAGCGGGTAGTAAAACCCTGCTCAGCTGCAGAGTACCAGAATGGGAAAGCTTATTATCTAATAGGCTAAGGTGAATTCTCAGTGTATGAATACATGTTCTTTTTTTGTTGTTCAGCTGGTTTAGGTCCAATGATGACAGTTCTCCTGAGAGGCAGCCAGTTTCTTGCAGAAAACTTGCTTCAGTTAATGCTGCAGATACCTGAAGTCTTATGAAAAGAAAAAGCAGGTTTCTCAATGACTAGAAAAGTGAGTCCTAACTTTGCACTGAATGATGTTCTATGAAAACAAACTTTGTGAAACCTTATTGGGATTTGATGTAGCATGGTGCATAATGAGGGTGGCTCCAACCTGTTAACATTGCAAATGGGTACATTGTCAGGCCTTCCAAGACCTGTCCCCATGTGTGTGAAGAACATCAAAACTCCCAGCCACAAACATCAGGCCTTTAGGGACTGCTGTCTGTGAGATACTGAGTAACTTTATTCTGGTATAGAGGGTCACTCTTATACCTCAGTATTATCTCTTCCTAGTTTCCAACTTCTCCATGCATGTGAGGTGTTCCAAATGGTCTTAACTATTTTCTTTCTTGTTACTGGTTCTACATCTGCTTTTAAATACTAAACAGATGAACCTACTAGCATAGTAGTTATTTTGTTGTTTTTTTATTGTTAGATTCCTCTGTATAAGGAATTACCTTCAGAAGACTTAAGTTATCATCAAAATGAGTAGGATACCAGCTACTTTTTGTCAGCAGGCAGTTTCAATGAATGGTAGTTGATAATTACACATTTTTGTTAAGATTTTCTTCAATTTTGTAGTGGTTAGTAAACATTAACATTTCAAATAGGATGGATATTTCAGCAGAACAAAAAATATCAAAAATTATATAATTATATTTTTGAAGGTCAAACCCACCCTCTGTTGCTTCCAAATTTAAACCATATTATACTATTATGTTTCATTATGGGGATTTTGGGGGTGGGATTGCCCTACATTTGCCTTTTGCAAGTTTCTTATGCTTTCAGCCTTTCCTCATATTAGTATTACGTAAGGCGAACTTCTTGACACTATGTTGAATCAGTAGTTAGTCTGATGGGCCAGTTAGATTCAAGTAGACATTAATGCTAGTCTGGAATCTTGAGTCACAAGTTACTTCTTTTTTGTAACATTATCCTGAAATTAGTTGCATAGGAAACAACATTGTATTTATGTTTCCGACATATGAGTGGAGTATTCAGAATCTGGGCTAGTACCATTTAAGAAAGTACTGTTAATTTACTGGCATTACATTGGACATGAAAATCAGAGTTTCAGTCATAAGTGCAAATAAATTGCTTGGCTTACTTTACCCTCGGGCAAGTTGCTGGCACCTCAGTGTAACTGGCAGTCTCAGTCTAACACAACCTCAGACTAAAATGCTATAGTGATATAAATCTGGAGTATTGCAGATTTGTCAAGAGCTAATGAGTGTTATGGGCTATGAAATATTTTTCTTTCTTGGAAGACTAACTTCTCTTCTGTAAGCAATAAATGTAAGCAAGCATTGTACAATTAATGTCTTATTCACACTAGCTATATTTATTTCTTCAAATTTGGCAGGTCCGTTTATGAGACTGGAAATAACTGTGGTATCAAGCATCCATCTGGATAGAGAGGTCTTTTCACAGAGCATAATCAGCATTGATAAACAGATTTGCGGATTTGCATGGGGTAGGGAAGGAGGCAGAAATAAACTTGTGACATCGAATCGTGGTCCAGGAATGATGGCTTCTCAGCTGAATACCCATGCTTTCAGTATCTCCCCAATAGAGAATAGGAGACTGTGCATAAATGGAACACCATGGATTTGGCATCTCCTGGAAGAATGTGTTGAGAATGCGTGGGAGTATTGGAGCGTTATCATAGGACTGATTTCCATTGTCTGTTTTCTGTTTGCTGCACTACCGTAAGTTTAAAGTCTTAAGCAGTCCTCAGATTCAAACATGAGTAATCTTGCCTGAAGCCTTTTTCAAAAGCTGCATTTTTTTCATTTTATCTTGGATATGTTTCTCTATCTGTATAATACAGATATAATATGCCAGAGAAGCATGTTGTTCATGTTTGCAAAAATATTTGGTGGCTGACAAATGAGCTTGATGTGCTGTTCTGGTGTACTGACTTGACACTAATCTCTGCCACTTAGAGCAAATGAGAATAAATCACCTCTCTTATCTTTGCCATCCTGAGATATGTGTGCATGTGCAGGCATACTTGCAGTGGGAGCTGGCTTAGTGTTCATTCAGACCACATACTGTGTCACCAAAACTATTGTGCTGGCTCCTGCCAATTAAATTTGGCCTGGGAAAAGGTCAGAAGTGATACATGAGTTAACACTTCAGTAGTGCTAAATCAGTTGCTATTTGGTTGCTGGCACTGGGTTCAGGTTTCAAACATGTAGGGAGGAGATGACAAAGGAAAAGTAGAAATGTTCCCAGCAGGTGAAAATGCCTGAAACAAAATGGGATTGACTCCAAAGTCTGTGCCCATATGGGGGATATAATTTACTGAACTAGTAAAAGGGCTATGGAAATGAAGCAAAATAAAACCACTCTTAGTAAGCTGTTTAGCTTCAGAAATATTAGTTGAAATACGAGTTGAAAAGCAACTTTACATTAAAACTGTCATATTAGCATGAAACTCATCAAGGTATGTCTAATGGACTCATGTTTGGGATTGCTTCATAGTCCCCATTGTGATTCTGAATATCAGTCTCCCAATTTAGAGACATAAGATAAATCTAGCTTATTTAGCTGCTCTTTTAGCAGCTTTGGTCATTCTTAGCCCTTCTCTGTTAAATAGCAGTGGATTTTCTTATTTCAGTATCTTAAAGGCTGGTGTCCACAGCAGGCAAATATAAAAAGGTTCTGGGGCATTCTGGAACATGGTTCTGGGGACCGGAAAATGGTATTTTAATACCAACCACAAAAAAGGATCTCATGCAAGCTGTAATGAGGTTGTGATTTGAGTCTTTTGTTATGTTAGAGATGGTGAACTACAGTGATACTGAGTTCTTCAAAAGGTAAGTGGAGTATTGCTGTGATAAGTCTCTTGTGGCTAGAGTTTTAATTTTTCTTTATTCAGATTTTGAAAAATATACTTCTGAACTTATTAAACATTTTTTTGCTTATTCAATTAACTTCTGGAATTTGTGCCAGTCAGATTTATGTTGCCTATCAGAATGGAAGAGTGGATCAAGCACTGTCTTTGGGCTTTCTGCTGGGTTGGACAGCTGGAGATCTTACGAATTTCGTAGGCTGCTATTTAACAAATCAACTGCCAGTTCAGGTAATTTGTCAGTATTTGTACTTTTTGACTTATCCTTTTCAAACTGTTTCTTTAAACTCTGAGATAACCTCGCACAGTGAAGTAGATATCGGGAAAGAAAATAGTTCTGTATTCTGTTCACTGTGATTTGCAAAATAGGTCATAATTTTCTAAATATTTACATTGAAACTGTTATGCTTTATAGGAACCATTTCACATGTAATTAACATTCAGCGAGACTTACTGGCGGTTACTCAGTGATGAATGAAGTGGGGAATTTTCATTTGAGCTTCAGTGTCAAAATAAGCTTGCAGAGTGCATAGGGCTGGAAGGGCCTGGAAGGCAGTTGTGTTGTTTAACTGGTTTGGGGCAGCTACTCTTTATATTTCCTCTTGTCTTTTTATTTAAGAAAGCTGTTTATTAACACGAAAATGCTAGTTCAAAGATGTTAATATCTGACTATTTTGAAAATACATTTTCTTCACTAAGAGGAGGGTTTCTCCGAAAGAAAGAGTCATTTTCAGCAATACATTGTGCCTAAGACTGTATCTGCAGTTCTTATTTTTGGCTTACAACTCAAAGAGAAAGGGCTTTGTGTCAGCCATCTGCAGAAGTTTTCACAAGCTGGAAACGGACTCAAGCATGGATAGAGTTGTCTTCTTTTTTACCAGCTAATGCGTGATGCCAAGCGTTCCACCTCCCCATTATGAAAAGGTGAAGAGAAAGTGTAATTTTGTCGTATTGCAATAGATGCACTGAGTAGAATTAGTAGCTCCCAAAGTGCTGGGAAACCAGGTGGAGCAGATTTAAACTTCTGGAGAGGAAGGATTTATAAGTCTGCCTGGGTAGGAATTTGTACTCTGCATCCTGGAAAATTACCAACTTTTGCAACTATGTTGCATAAGGTTTGCACTGCATTCATTTGCAGTGCCCAACTTGTTTTGTACTGGAAACTTACTTTTTTTTTTGGCAGTACTTTGGTGTTTGTCTTTCACATTCTGATTACAAAGCAAAATTTCCATACATTACATTAATGTATTTTGAACTACTGTTTGTATACTGAACAAGCGAATGGATCTTCTCTTTCAGATTGTCACTGCCATTTTTTATGTTAACATGGATATAATTATTATTTCACAATTTGTCTACTATAAGCTCAAGAATCAGGAAATGAAAAAATGTAAGTTTTTTCAACAATTAAAATATTCTCCATAATGTAGCATACTCTTTCCTTTGATATTTTCTACAGTGTTTGAATAATTTTTTTCAGAGGGATGAAAATATAGAGTGCACGAATTCTGGTTTGAAGTTGTTAGGCCCATTGCTTCCAGTTTTCTCAGGTCTTTTTGAAAGTCCTGCCCTTTCTCTTCTCTTCCTTTCTGGTTTTCTCTTTTCTTACCACATAGTATCTGTAAATATTTTTAATGTAGTACTTTCAGTTTACATAGACATAAAAAAATACAATAGTTTTGGGGAACCTGGCCCCATGTTTTAACTTACTACATGGTTTTACTATCTACTTACAGCTATTTAAATGTATGTGTAAGTTGAAAGCAAGCATTATTTTTTTGTGTGGTTCAATTAGTTTCCTCCAGGTTGATTGAAACCGGACTTTATTTGCTTATAGCATAAAATATATTGACATCTTCATGTGTTCTGTTTCCATACATATAGTTAAAAACATTCAAGGGGAATGAAATTACTTGAGTTGTACTTCCTAAAATCCTGGCAATAGTTGTAGCATTCAGCCTACCAATGGACTACTGTTTTGACTGAAATAGAAGGCAGAAAGCTCTGTTCACATTGTATGAAATCAAAAACATTAACTCATCAATTTAAAAAAAAGTATCAAAGAAAATCCATGGTGCATCAGAGGTAACAAAAAGCTGAAGTAAAACAGATGCCTGCCTAGCAGACTAAATAGGGATAAAGCAGATTCATTCAATGTGGAACTGATAATAAACCTGGAGATAGGTAAGTGTTGAAGATCCTTCCTTCCTGCTGCATACTCTTGAAAACAAGCACAAGATTTTGTACATTTTAGCTGCCAGTGCCTGTTTCAGCTCAATGGTTTGCATAGCTGTAGAGGTTTTGCTAAAGGCTGAAAAATAACTTTTCAGTACCCAGTTCTGGAGTGCCTACCCTATCAATTTGGTCAGTTTTGCATCTCAAAGTGCAGCCTGTGGAACAGCAGGACTAAGTCTTCACAGAATCCTATTTAGGCTACAGGTCTTTAGGGCAGGCTTACTAATGCCATAAGCAATTTGTTCCACTGATAACAGTGATCACAGGAGTTACTAGCATCTTACAGATATGGCAAGTACTGTAGCTCCAGAGTTCTGTATGATTGTCTGCCAGTTTCAGGCTGTCTTGTCTATGGAGGCTTGCTGTATGAAGTCTCTATTTGAATATGTTGGGTCTCAGTAAGGCTTGATATCTAGCTAATTATAGACATGGAGACCAGTCCAGAACAGCACTGCATGAAAATTTTCTCTCAGTAGCAATACACACTGAAGGAGTCCCCCTCCTGTTCCTGCACTTCTACCCTCAGTTGTTGCACAAAGACACAGCACAACTATGATAGTGAGCAGGAGTGGGCACAGAGCCCAGAAGAAAGAGGTGAACTTAATTGCTGCCAAGAAAAAGATACATGAAACTGTACCTTTACATTTACATATTTATATTGCAAACAAAAAGTAACCTCAAATTAACAGCAGATGTTATTTTTCAGCTAATTTGTTTGTCTGTCATTCTAGGCAGCAAAAGCCTGAAGAATTTCTGTATAACCTGGATCATGGTGTGTATAGCACTGTGTGTTATTTTACTCTGTCAGCTGTTACTAAGAAACCAAGACCAGAGTGGAGTAATTGAAAGAAGTAATGTAAGTTCTTACCTGCTTCCATTCCAAAAAAATTCCCACCCAAGTGTCTTGAAAAGATTGTGTACTGTAAGCTTTAAAGAAATTTGGATGACATTTTTAACAATGCTTTAGAAATCATAACTGTGGCATTATGTAGATGTTTTAACTATGGACCATACATCTCAAAATAAAGAAGTTATAAAACTGCTTTTTTGAAACTGTTTCAAACTTATTCTGTCCCTTGGGTCACTAGGATGTGCCACTCTGCAAAATAAGTTGTATACGTGTTGTGTTTCTGCTTGCATTAAATACTGTAGATATCCATGCAGAGATTACACAGCCACGAGTGAAATCAATAGAAGTGGAAAATTACAATTGTACCTGCTGCTGCTATCAGTTCAGTTGGAAAGTTCACAGGCTGTTGTAGCAATCTGATGGCCTTCGTAGTAATGCCAGTAAAATAATTGTAATCCAGCAACATTGCCCAGCAGGGAAGCAGCTTATTTTCAAAACACAGCTAGAGTGAGAAAACTAAGAACTGTTAAACCGTGAAAATGAGTATTTTGCTTTCTCCAGACAGGATGATTCATTTTTTTAGTGGCCCTAGCTACTGTTCTTAGTTTTGGTTTGAATTATTGTGCCCAAGCTTTTTTAGCAGGAGGACTGGATTGATATTAGTGTCATATCCTAAAGCCTGGCACTAGTTTTGATCTCAGTCATGGCTACAACACAGCAGTTTGCATTGTTGCAAGATAAAGATTAAACCCTTTCTAGCCCTGTATGGTCATTTGAAGAGCAGCACTGAACTGCTTTGAAAGGAGTTCTATCCAGAAAATCAGCCAGTGGACTCTCAGTTTAATCCTCTGAAATGCCTGAAAACATTCTTGCCAAAATATATGTACCTTTCTTTTTCAGAACTCTCTTGGTATGATTGAAATGTCAGGCTTCATTTGTGGCTATATATCCTGCGTGTTTTACTTGGGAAGTAGATTTCCTCAGCTGTATAAAAATGTAAGTAGGTTTTTGGCTAAGTATGCTTGTATATTTTACAGAATACTCTGTTGCTTTAGATGTCGGATTCTCCATAACAGTGAGCCCTCTTGAACTCTAAAATGATAAAGAAAAAAAGAAAAAAAAAAGAAAAAAGGGGGGGGTTCTACCATTCAGAGGAGGATAGTGAGAATTTTAGGAAAACACTGGTCTTTGATGGAAGATGATTGATTTAGGGAAGAGGATGGGAAGAGGAAATGAAGTATTTACAGTTGAGTTTATAAGATATGAGCAGAAACATAGTGTGTGATTGTTGTCATGAGCAAGTGATACTTTTCTTTCTTCAAGCTAGTCTACCTTAAGTAATGAACCATGGGATCAAAAGTTAGAATTAGCACAAAATTAGTTTAGAATTTTAGCCCTTTTTCACAAAGATACCATTAGTGACTGACTTTTTTTTTCCGTGCAACCTCTTTGTTATCTGTATATTAAAACCCAGAAACAAACACAAAAAATACCAGAAGGTTTTACACTGTCAGTTCTATGCAGGCATTTTAATTGATTATGGAAATGATTAGTTCATTTCCTAGCCTATTCATATTCCCCTTCTACCTTTTCTTTCACAGCTGGAATGCCACAATATTTTCAAAAAGGTCTATTAAGCGGACTGATAGACCAACAGAGTTTTTAAGAGCTAAATATAATTTGGAAGCAGATTATCCTTGCTGCTTTACATTTATATAAAAATCACATTAGTCAGAGCTGCTTCTAAGAACTGTAGCAACTGTAGTTTTCAGAGATATGTGCTGAAACTACTAAGCTTGGATGATTCAGAGCCCCAGAAGAGATGGACAAGAATGACTGTGAAAGTCTTTGGATGTGTTATGGTACAAAATGCCAAATTATCTCTAATTGGCTACTGTGATACAGGTTTTAAATTTTTTTGTATTTGTAAAACCTTCCTTGTATTTAGTTCCGAAGAAGATCAACAGAAGGCACCTCTTACCTGCTGTTTGCATTAGCCATGATGGGAAACTGTACATACGGACTGAGCCTTGTTTTAAGGATGCCAGCTACCAAATCCTTCCAGGCCCTCTACTTCTTACACCATCTTCCATGGCTTATTGGGAGCTTTGGAGTTTTGTTTCTAGACATTTTTGTATCCTTTTCATGTTATGCCTAGAATTTCTCAATATAGGCTTGTTAATAAGTAGATCAGAAATTACATGGGGTTTTGTTTCAAAATCAATCTTTTTTCTATAATTCTAACCTGATCATAAAACCTTCTTTCTAAACAATAATTTGTATGCTTTTTGTAATGATATTTCTCCCTTATAGGTACATTGCATGGTTAATTTATATCCTGTAGCCAGTGTGTAGTGTACTAAAAGTTGTGGGGGGAGGTTGCACATTGTGCTGCTGTTTTTCTTAAGTTTGCTCTATGATAAAAAAAAACCCAAACAAACAAAATGCAAAACAACAACGGCAACAAAACAGACAAACAAGCAAACCAAAACCAAACCTGCTTCTTGTTAAATGCAAATGAAGAATTAGAGCTTTGAGAATTTGGTAAAATGGTGTTATTGCAAGATTGCATTAATGTCAGAGATAAAAAATGAGGTTTTGGCAAGCTTAGTTTCAGAAAATAGCACTTAACAGAGAAATGCTGCAACTACCCCTTAACTGCATGACTGGGGCAAAATCAGATGTGTTGAAACATTGAGTGCCTCTGACAACCAGCAGCTATGCTCATGGAGTCATGCTGAGGGCTAATCAACTACATGGTTATCTAGACTACTATGTGAGTTTCTTGAAAGCCCTGAGCAAACTTAAAACACTACAATTTTTTATTCTTCTATTCAGGAGACATACATGAGATGCCCACAGTATATTAGTTATTGTTAGTCATGCTTTTTGTAGATTAAGTGTTAACATTTTGTGATCAAGAAATTAAAAGCAAAATGTTTAGAGTAATTAGTGTACTTTTGCTTTAAAAGCCTAGTGAATAGTAATGTGGTGGCACTTGGTCTTACTATTCACTATAGGTTTAGAGCCACCTGTTTTGTTACTATAGCTTTTATTTACTTTAAAAGAAGATAAAGAGGAGATTTCTGATTTTTCCTAAAGTAAGAGATTGAGGTTTGTGTCTGAAAACATCTTGGTTTTCTGAAACCATCTAAAAGCATAGGTCCGTGAACTCAAACTATAAAACAGGATAAAATGAAAAGTGGTTTCAGGACCATACTGAAGCATATTATCTTAATACGTTCCATATTAAAAGGAGTTTCTTTACCAGATTTACCCGGAACAGTTCCAGAAGTTATGATTCCCAGGCATCAGTTTTGTCCTTCTGATTAAAGTAATTTCATAAGCCACTCCAATTAGACTGGCAATGCAACAGCCAACCCTGGTGTTCGGATGGACTGTTAAATTACACTGTCATTCAGAATAACCGTCTGTGTTTTTTGTATCTCCAGCCATGTCAATTTAAGTGGGCACGTTAGTAAAACATTCTGCATTGTGGGAACACAATATTCCACTGCAGTGGTAAGACTGAACTGTGGCCCATGGTCCGTTCTGAAATAAATTGTAGTTTTATCTTTTAGGAAGTAGTGCAGTTTCTTTTGCATGAGCAGAGTGTAGAGATTCAGGGTTGCTGGCCTGTGTGCCTTATTTGAGTGCTCAGGCCTTTTGTTCCATGAACAAAGTAGTAACTCTTTCTTCTGCCCCCAGCTGGAAACATAAGCCAGCCAGTATTTATTTACCAAAAAAACCCTAAAACTTGATCTTGATGACCCTTACAGTACATTATGTACATATTTGCAGATGCCTTTTCAATGATGTACTTTGCAAAGGAACTTTTATATTTGCCACAAACCTCCCCCTTGTCTGAGCCCTGCCCCAGGATTGCAGTGCCAGTATGCACATGACATTCATTTCTGGGTTCTGTCTTGATTGGAGTCTGAATCCAATCTTGCTAATAGTCCTTCAGTTTAAATTATATTGAAAACAGATGCTTTCACATCAGGTTGAGGAGCTCATAGGAATCTAGTCAAGTATATAGTGTTAGTTGAAAATGTATGAAGTATTTGTAATCAAGAGAAAACAAAAGCAGACCTCCTGCTTTGAGAAGGCCTGAAGGTAAGGAAGTCAATGCTTTTTAAAAGAGGGCTTCATTACTGTCTCTTGCCAAGCAAGAAAATAAAAAAATCTAACAAACTGATCCATCCTGCTAGACCAGAAAACAAAGAATGGCATCACCTGGGTTTTGAAAAATTGAGGAATTAAATCAAAAAGTAATAATTTCTAAGAGGAAAGTACTTCATAATTGATGGTTTGTGTAACACAATCTCTGTTTTGAGGGGTACTTGCAGAAATAGACTAATTCTAGTAGACTTTACTCCTGATAGTATCCAGAGTTTCATTACATGGAAAATAAACTCTCATTTCTCAAGGTTCAAGCCAGGATTAAGAGTTCACTTACTCTGTGTCTGCTGCAGTATTCTTTTGCTTCCATGTGACACTGCTGGTGTGGACTATTAGAAACAAATGGACTCCTGATCACAGCTGGAACAGCAGCTCCAGCATTATTTAGTGCAGGATTACACTGGAATTGTTTTGTCTTTGTTTAACAGGATAACACAGTCATCCTGTTTCTTTGGTGTCTACAGTTAAAGTTATTTGATTGCACAATAAACAAGTTATTTTTGATAAATAATAGAAGTATCCAATTGTTCATAAAGTACGAATTGTCCTCCTTTTTATTTTAAGAGGCATTTCGTAGCATCACACATTTGAATTATAACTGGGACATGATTTTCTTTTCCACTAAATGTTTCCTTCCAGCTGCCACCTTGCATTTGAAGGTCTTTGGAGCCTCTCAAGGAACCACAAAGCTCAGGGTTTAAATGAACCTAAGAGGGTGCATCACCAGCCAGAGACAATTGGTCCAGGTTTGCCAGCTGTGGGCTTTATTAGAGCTTTCTTTTGTGATTAATTAATATTTCACTTGTACACAAGGATGCAATACTACGTATTTTAAAATATTATATCAGTTGATGAGCAGTTCTGCCCTTAGACCTGTAGCAGTAGCCATCACTAAGTTTTTAAGAGACTGAATCTAGTGAAGGTTTTTCCAGAAACTTGATCCTTTTCTGTAGGTCTGTTACCATCTTTACCAAGATTTTTGCTTGCTCTTTTTTTCCCCCTTTTCATTTATTTATTTAGCTTTATTTGACACCACCCTATTGTCACAGAACTGTGTTCAAATCCTCCACATGTGCTTCTTTTCATTAAACGTGGCCAGGTTGTTACTAGATAGCCAAAGTATACTCGGCAAGAGCCAAGCCATTGTACACAGACTCTTCTCTTGCACCTTTTGTGATTTGCAGAGTAACCACTTGGAATCCATTATATACTTCTACAAAACATCATGCTTTGTAGTTTAGTTACACTGTGCAAAGAACATAAGTCTGACCTGACAATGCAGCCAGGAGTTTCCCAGCCAAACAAACTACTCTTATAAATGCCTGGTTTTGTCTCAAAACTGTTCTGGATTTTTAATTATCATTAAATTGTTTAAAAATCTGAGGTACTAGCTCAGTGGCTGTCATAAACTTTGCTCTGAGAAGTCAGTTTGGTTGTCTCCGCTGCTTTGGGCTGTCTACATGCTTAGGTCTTAAAGTTTCTCCTAAAAAGGCAGACTTGAGCAGCAAGTTAGTTTCTGTATTTAGTCTTGGCAGTTTAGCATTTATTTAAAAAAATATGAGCAGCTGAGTACATCTGCTACAAAAACATATTCTAGAAATACAGTTTGATAAGCCCCACCTAACTTGTGTTTATAATTTATTCCACCTTAAAAGTTCTGTTGCTGTTGCTAACTTGATGGCTGAGAGTGATAACGCAGTGCTAAAGAGCAGGCTTGTCCTGAGCCCACAGTATCTTTTCAGCAAGTTCCATTCACAGTTCACAGGGGTTTTTTCCACCAGTGCAACTGTTAAGGTTTGAGGAGGTGCTCAGCTGCAAGTACAGTAAGGCTTAGGAGAAAATAAGAAAAAAGCAGGAAATTTAAGTGGTAGCTATATATACTATAAAAGTAATTTGCGAAGCTGTGAGAAAGCGATCCCCACATGTTACTACAGAAGTACTAAAAAAGGCATGCAGAGCTGCTGTCTCTCTGTCTCTGAAGGAAATCCTGTCTAGTCTTTAGCTGGGGAGCCTCAGAGGTGGGGCACTGGAAAGCTTTGAAAAGGTGGGATAATTCCAGGGGCTCTGCCTAGGATGTAGAGAATTTCCTCTCCATTCACCCAGGCCTCCCAGAAAGCTTTTTTTTTTTTTCCTCCCCCCTCCTTATTTTTATAGATAATTGCATGCATTAGCCTCAGACTTCTCAAAACCATTGTCTACCAGCCAAGTTATTTTAGCTGATCTAAAGTGTTTCTGGTAGAATTCTATATGTCAGATTCCTCCCAGAGAAACTAATTCATTTTTAAAATGGGATTTTATGTCTAGCAGTAGTGGTGATTCAGGCTCTGTGAAACCTGAACTTATACATTGGACTTGGTGCAAAGTACCTGGGCGTACAAATGGCCACTTTCGTGTCCACCCCATATCTTTAAACCTGCTTTCGTGCAGAGCCTTATGTTGGAGGCTCCATACTTGACCTCATCTACTATACCTGCTTCTACTCAGCTAATATCCTTCTTAAAACTTTAATGAAGAAAGTTGGATAGCAGGTAATGCTAGGATTAGAATAATCTACTGCTGAAATCACTCCGTCTTTTAGAAAAAAGTACCCATAGTGAGTAAAAAAGGTAGGAACCATAAACCTTCCCTGCAGAGAGTGGCCGCTTTGCTGGCTGGCATTGGTTTGCCCTTGTGACTGCTTGCTGCTTTGCATTTCATGTCACTTCCATATCAATTTATTCCTTTATTCTGTAAAATACTATGCATATTTCATAGAATAAAATAGAAATAAAATAGAATACTTAAGGGCATAGCTGGATAGAATTGTACCGTATCCTTATATCTTAAAATGGTATCTCTATCTGAAAACAAAGTGGTTCAGTGCTCAAGTATAAAAATGTTCAGCTATCTAACAAAAGTTCTGCAGAGTAAGAAATCTCTCCTGTCCATTGCTCAAAGTCAGTAATTTCATTTGAGAGCTGGAGCCATCAAGAAAACAGGACAAGTACATACTTGTTAATGCTTTTTAGATTAGCAGTGTTTCCAATGGTCTGTGTTACAGTAGAAATAATTATGTCTAATTGCAAACAAATCTGCATTGCAAACAGCATTAAATATTGACTCATAGTGGTGTCTGCATGTCAGTGCCTGTAAATATCAAACTGCCTAGAATTTTTCAGGAAGTAAAAGGTTTGTTTTCAGGCACTGCTCATCTATTGCTAGGAAAAGTTTTTTAATAACTTCTCCCTTTACCAGTGCCCATGCTTAGCCCAGACCACTGAGGCTAGAGTAGTACAGGGCAATATGTTTGATTCCACATTGTTCTTAGGCAAACCTTGTTCCTATTCCGCTGATAAATTTCACGCTGAGGATCCTTGCAGCATGAGGACGAGGTAGTAAAGAATGTTACCATGTGTATTCAAGCCATATAACCAGGGGGAACTGAAGTTTTGAGTTAGAATTCTTTCTGTTGCCTTTTCTAGTGTTGCGAGTAAAATGTGATTAAACCTTTTGCCCTAAAGAAGTAGGAAAATGGGCATTAAGTGAGGTTTGAAAAAGGTTAGATGTGAATGTCAAAAATTCTACAGTTGGGATTAAATAAATGATAACACTGACACTAAAGTACATGAATCAGATACAGCTTTCCTCTGCAGACTGTGGTATTTGGAGTCTGTGCCAAAACTAAATGGATGGCTGCTTTTATTCTGTATGGCTTATTTTGGTTTTAACTGAAAGCAAGTACTTCAAACGCTACCTCTGTATCCTAGTTAATTACTTCCTTACCCCAAAATAACAGGTGACTCTGCAATTCATCCTGTATTGTCAGCAGAAGGAAAGAAAATCTGGTTTAGTAACACTGGAAGTGGAACCATTGCTGGTGAACGAAGAGACGGCTTAGTGTTGGGCTGTGTTCTGCTCCTGGGTTTTTCATTGGATTTTGCTCTTGGATTATTTTGACAAACAGTTAAGAGTTCAGTTACTAAGGGACCAAATTTATTACTAGTTATTATTTATTTTGTCATTAATTTGTCATTACTTATTTGCAAATTATATGCCAATAATAAAATATTTAATATTTACTCTGTTGGTTTAGGCTAGATACTTTTCCTGAATGATTTTTTTTTCCCTGAGTTTAGCTATTTCTCCCTAAAGTTTGATACGGAGTGACAGCAGTAGTGCTGTAGAAATATTTATTCGACATCATGATACAGTGTGTATCATGGGATGACTCTATTCTTAGATGAACACATACACCATGGTTAGCACTCATGTGGCTGGTTTAAAGCCAATGAATGAGATTATCCCATGCCTTGAACCCAACCTAGAGTTACAGGCTGCTCAGTCCAGTCGTGTCGTATGATAAGATTTGGCCTTTTTTAATTCATACTCAATTTTGTATGCATCAGAAGAAAAAACATTAAGTGACTTCAGTGCAGAGGATCTGCTATTGATGCAAAAACAGAATCTTGGAGTAAGTTGCTGGGAGTCTCAGGTACAGCTCATTGCAGAGGATCATTGTGCATTTTATTTTTAAGAGTTAAAGCATTTATACATCAATACCTGTCTGTTCCAAGGATTATAATTACTGTATGTCATCATATACCCCATATAATGGTTTTGTACACCATGCATTTTCTTCCGGTTTAGATCAGTACCATGGAGAGGAAAAAAAAAACCCAACAAAAAAACTAGAAGCTAAGGAGACTGTAGCTTGCAGTAACTCTTTTTTTTTTTTTTGCAATACCGTGTTGTGTTTGAAGAAAGCTTTAATAAAACAATCTCAAAAATTAAACTTGTTAATTTTTTATTGAATGTATGTATAATGATTCACTCTTCAGTAGATATGTTTGTGAACAAAAGGGGTCTTTCTTTAAAAAGGGCAGTATGAACATTTTATACATTCGTGGGTTTATTGTGAAGCTCCTTCCTTTTGATTTCATGTGACTGGTAAAGGGCCATGATTTAAATTTTGGTTTTAAATAATAAAACCTAATGAATAATAAATTAATTTTTAAGTAACAAAAGAAAATAAGTGCAATTGATTGTGTCTAAATTGCTGCCAAAAGCATGCACTGTATGACCTTTTATAGGACTTCATGCACACTCATATAACCCTATTGAACAGGACTGGGGTGTTTGGGAGTGGGGAGCAGGGGGGGGTCAGCCTCATCCCTGTTGCCATAGATGGAAATTTAAATTCAGCTTCTGCTGCAGCAGTAAGTTATGTGAGGAACTGAATTCTGTGTTCTTGCTAGAAATGAACTGGATCCTGTCAGGGGATGGCGGACTGTGAGGTGGTGGATTAGGTGTTAGTGGCACAACGTGCCATGGAAGGATAAACCCATTCCAGTGGCTTCCAGTCCTACCACCTGCCAAGAATACTGCTCAGTAATCCCTGTGCTGGTGGTGTGGGTATAGGCACTGCCACAACCACTGAGTAAAAGGTAATTACTAAGTTGTGTTGTAAAAAGGCAAGTGCTTCTGAAATGTTTTACAGTTCTGTGAGACATGGAGGGTTTACACAAGCTCTACCCCAGTGAAGTCAGTTATTTTATTAGTCTCAGCTTGTACTTAGGAAGAACATGTTTTCCCTGATTTCCGAAGTGAGTAGAGGGTATTAGAAATTAACCTTTTCAGTACATAAATGCAATTTGTCTAACTCGCAGATTTATATGCTGTGCACATGAGATTATCTGTCTCTTGCCTGACTGGTGATTGAAACCATGACTTCTCACTTCTTAATGCAGTTAGAAATTGTTCTTATATAATTTCTTCAAAGATCATTTCCCCTTTAATTGCTATATGTAATCCTGGTTTAGGATGTTTTTTTATCCCTGTTTCACCCTGCTGTTTGTTAAAGCAACCAAATATGGGGTATATAAAGTTACTGTGATTAGAGACTTCTAATGGAAAATAACTTTTTAAATGTGAAGCAATGATACCTATTTCTTGGTAGTTCAGATATATACAATATTTAATATATGGGTTCAGTGGATACTTACACTTGAGAAACTATTATTTCCAGTTAGCTATTTGACTGCAAGAGCTGATCAAATGCATACACTTGTCCTTGCTGTTTCCTGTTGCCTAGTAGGATGATACCATCTTTGTCACCCCTTTCTCAGCCCGTAATTATTTTCTTGGAACCAGATCTTGCCATGTTGGAATAAGAAGGTAGAGCAATGCCCAAATACACCAGGTTAGAGACTAAAGGGCAGATCCTCATCACCTCTTTGTTAATCCCAGGCAGGAAAACACAGCATGTAGCTTTTATCCTTCTATCACAGCTACTTGGTTGGAAAGCAAAGTGTCTTAATCTTCTTGCTTTATGCTACTAATTCTTCTTTCGTGCTGCATGTAATCCAAGATTAACAGCATTGTTTTCTAATTTTGTTTTTTTTTTTACTATCATGGAAATCTCATTAACTAAAGGAAACCTCTCAAATGTCTTTAGGGCCTTATTTTTAAACAAATTAATTAAATAATTTAGCTAACACAGTTCTCCATTATCCACAGAAGGTTTTTTCCAGGAATGGAGTTACTCCACACGTCAGTTGTGATCACCTGTTTCAATAAGAAAAATACATACCTAATTTGCTGCTTCTGACCGTCTCTTGGAATTTATGTGTTTTCCTGCATTCTACATTGTATTCTCACTGAAAAAAACAAAGAAATCCTAAAAAAAGCATGTGTTATTAGTCTGTAGGAAAGCAAACTGGTTCATCTAGTAAAAAGTGCAGAGAAAAAGCTGCCATTGTTGGCTGCTCCAGGATCTCATTCCCTCTGTTTCCTACGAACTGGCTTTTAAGGTCTGCAGCATCTTGTGGAAGTAACAAAGGATGCTCCCACAAGGTTTTTAGTACAATACCATTGAGAAGGGGGTTGTTTACAGCTGTGCCAAAAGTACAAGAAAAACAAGCTGATTTTCAGGTTCAAAGATCAGAAGCCAACAATGTGTCCCTATTTGCCATCAGTGCTTAGACTAAACCTGTGCAAGGTCACAGCTTTATCTGTAGGTATAAAAATCTTAGAAAAGAATATCCAAGAATGGGCAACAGCCAGCTTGTTCTAATTATTCCATCACAATTTGTTTAGTTATTGCCCTGTAACCTCAGAGAGGCAAGAGAAAACTGCTTTTTGTTACAGCAGCAGTTATTATGGATATGAAATATCATTTTCCTAATAGAGTAAAGGTTGTGCAGGAGAAAAATGTCAGTTGTACCTTGTGCCACTCACTTTGTAGCTGCCTCTTTGTGTGACTTAACACATCCATGATGTTTTAAGTTTATGGATGTTTAAGTTAAGAGTTAAACGTCTGTGTGGCACCATGTGTAAGAAGCTGAAGGTTAAGTTAAGCTTTCTCTGAGGGAACCCTAAGAAACTGCTACCAACATCTAGGGCTTGGGTTGCTTCAAATGACATTTACTAGTTCTCAACTAACAGACAATGAAGACTTTATGAATAATAAGGAAGAGATGGGTGAGCCGCTGCTGCCAGGCAGTGTTACCATGGGTACCACGGCTTCAACAGGGGTGCACCCAGAACTGCCTTTGCCTTTGCAGCACAGCACTTCCTTTGACATCCCCTGAAAGCTCCTCAGTACTGCAAGAATGGCTGCCCCAGGATCTCTTCCAAATCCCCATTCTGAGTGTTTCCCAGCTGTTGTTCTGACAGTCAGGTGTTAATGGGCCACATCAACTCCAAGATAGATAAATCCAGCCACTGCTGTGGTGTGCTTTGAGGAAATTTTAGTGGTGGTAGGGATGATTCATGAATATTAATTGTTTTCAGTACTTTGGTGTCCTTCCATGATACTGCTGAAAATATATGGTTTGGAGACAGGGCATTGATCTGTATCATGATGATGGGAGTTACTGTAATATGCTCCAAACAGCTTTTAAATCATGACTACAGAAGAATTAAGACTAGTTTAATACAACTAAATAATACTCCTAATGATAAACCATTAAAATCAAGTTGACTTTTAGATTCTAGCAATTGTATCAGACAAGGTGATTATACTCAGCATCAGTATTGATAATCATTAAAATAGATTAAAACATCAACTGAGAGATAAGAAACACTGGTTGATTCTGGCAGAAGTGCAGGTTTGATGTTATAGCCATGTCCCTTTTGCTCTCTGAAACTTCTTGCTGCTACATGGAGGTTCAGTAGGTACCGGGTCTTCATAAGCATCATGTGCCTCAAAATTACCACTGTTCTAGCAGCACATTTTCTCTTTGAATGTCTTTTGAGGACAAGTTGCAGACTTCAGGAAGAAAAAAGCATTCCATCATTTTGTTTGACTTGCTAGTGGTGGCAGACTTGTACCCATTCCTGTTTGGACCCCAGTTGTTCAAATAAAGGACATCTTCAGGGTCTTAACACACCAAGAAGAAATGACCCTCAGTGAGAAATGTGCCTTTATTTCTCAGTGCAACTAAATCTCTTAGTCATTTAGGATCCTTGAGTGTGCAAGCCTCGGAGAGGAAGGCCAGACTCTTTACATTTTCTTCAGCAACAGCCTGACCTTTCTCCTCTTAAAGTAAGTTCTTATAGACATAGGCCTGAAGAGACTTGTACATGAAATGATTCAGTTCTTCTGAAAAAGCTGGACATAAGGAGCTGCCTAAGTTACTTAATGGGACCACAGCACAAGCAAAACCTAAGCATCTCAGGTGGAGTGCAGGTGGACCAAAGGTAGCCCTAAACCCGCCAGCCCATAGGCCAAACATCTCTCATGGACTAATGCTGTCTTCTTAGGGAAAACTGGCTCAGCAAAAGGTAGAACACTGGGCTAAAACCAGTGCAGGTTCAGGGAAGGCTGAGGACTCCTCCAGGCATCACAGCCCACAGGGCAAAGTGCCTGGTGTGGATGAAGGGGGAGAGGGATGGAAGAATGCTGGAGCAGAGCAGAGCAGTGGGACAGGGTGACATGGTCATCCACAGCCTCCCTCCTCCAGGACTGTCCCCTAGCACTGAGGTTATGGCACCCACAGCAAAACCAAACACCTTTGCAGGTCCAGTAGTAAGTGACGATAATGGGAAGGACCAGAGGAAGCTAAGGAAGGGAGGTGTAATGCTGGGAGAGAGGAGAGGAAGATGTGTGTGAAGGAGAGTAGAAACCACCTAGTCAGAACTGATCCTTTTTTGCCACAGGCAGCACTTGATGCCTGATGGACTGTCCATAACATGGGAGCTTGATGTTAAAAGTATCCTCCATATCAACAACAGAAGATGTTTTGCAACAAGAGATGTTTTGCAAGTGGGGAGAATGGATGATGTAGAAGAGTTCTTGAACATGTTAGAAGAGAAATTGCTCAGTGTTTAAAACAGCTTCTTGGGAACACACTGTCCTGCTCCAGAGCTCTTTTGTGAGCAAGCCTTTTAGTGGGCATGTTACCCTCCACCCTTTGCTGTAATGCAGTGTGGCCATATTTGGGGCACCCTGGTGAAGCATGGCTGCTGGTTTTGCTTTGGGGATATTGAACACTCACTTGTTTGTGCCTTCAGTTGCAAAAGGGCTTTTTAAAATTTATTACTGGTCTGGCTCAAGTTATTGTATGATCCTGTAAATACAGGGAGAAGATGGGCATTTTATGATGTCTGACTTGCCTACAATATTTTTTTATTAAGTAAACTGTAATGGTAATATTGGGTTTTCATTTCTTGCTTGCTTCTTTTCCAACAATTGCCAGTAAATCAAAGTTGCAAAAAGCCATCTCTCCCTCTGTGCTGTCAGAGCTAACGGTAGCTTGGTGGTCACTTATTTTTGGAAATGGTATAGCCTGATTTCTAGGCACTCAGCAGACTTCAGTGCTGATGTATTGACGCTTGCAGCTTTCAGATCAAGGAAATAGTGGAGGATAGCATTTCCAGCAGAGAAATGTCCATATTTTAAAATAAGGACTGCCGGCTGTAGTTATGCCAATTCACTGAGATACAAAAGTGCCATGCTTAGAAAGTAAGCAAGTATTTCTTCCCCTTTTCTTCCAGCATCTCAGCTTTTTTGCAGGTCTCCATACAGCACATCAGGCATGCTGGATAGCACAGAGACCCTCTGCAAGCCCCTAGCCATGGACCAGCAGGGCTGAGCTCGGGGCACCTCACCCATCACACATCTAAGGACCTACAGCTGGGCATTTTGACCGGTTTTGTAGCAGGGG
>JAVHNF010019274.1:1696-12359 GCA_034783455.1 Micropsitta finschii | reverse complement strand
TGCTTCCCAAACTGCTTACAAAACTTTGGTTTCTGCGTTATGAGAAATGAGACTATATCGTGGAGAAAAAAAAAAAAAGGCAAGAAAATAACACAGAGGATAGAAGCAGTATTTTTTGTTTTTCTGGAATTGAATGTAGTGAGAAAGGGTATATACAGAATTAGAGACTGTTAATCATGGCATTTTCAGCTGAAGTTGTCCTTGGGCTGCCTCACTGCATCTTTTGTCCCAGTCAGGCATCTATGAACCTGCCCTACTTCTGTATATGGCTTGATGGTGGGATTGTCTACTGTATACTGCATAGTTACTTACTTTAGTTTCTGTCTAGTTAACGTTTCGTTTAGACTTGGGTACCTTCTCTTTACTTGTCAAAGCTCCTGCTTCAAAGCTATGGATTTACCTATTAAGAGGCAGAAGAGGATTTCCTGTGATCGGGGAAGATAGTGAAGCTACGGAGTTTCATAAATATTTCCAAAATTCGTTATAGCATTTATTTATTTCATTTTTTTCTATCTGGAATACTTCCTTCCGGGACAAGGGAAAAAATCCTTACGTAAGTGGGCTAGGTGCAAAGTAACTGTTTTTCTTCCAGGACTGGTTCTTTGCTGTCAGTGAAGCTGCTCTGTCAGGAGCTGAACATGAATTCACAGGCTATGAGTCTTGAGAAGCCTTTTCAGAATTTTAGGCAGCTTCAGGAAACCAAAAAATGCTGAACTGCATGTATTTTATTTCATTTTATTTGGCAAGACTTGAAGTGGGATGGCATCAGCTCTTCTGTGCTTCTTCTGAAGTATATCTGTTTTGGCTTTCAAAAGCTTCAATTGCTGTTGCCAAGATTCTTCATTTTCTGGCAAAATTACAATGGCAAATGGCTTCCTTTACAAGGTGTAATATTTAGACTAACAGCTTTGCAATTAAGAATGGCAAAGAGAATTATATTCCCTTTTTTTATAAGACCAGATTTTTTAGTAAGGAATCGTGGGAGTGTTTGGACGTAACTGAAGTGCTTTTGATTGATTTATATTTTGAACAGTGCTTTTCATTTTAGTGTGCAACACTCAGTTGAAATTTTAACTAGAACAATGCTTTGTTTTCAAAGATGTTCAAAGTATTACTCTAGTTAGGCAGTTTCTCTATATCATAGACTTGCAAATGCCTTTTGGGGTATGTATGTGTAACACCATGTGGGTGTACATACCAGCTCATGCAAGGGAAGAGGGAAGAAATTGGGAAATGTGAAAGTATTCTTGAATGTTACCTATTGCTAATATCAGTAGGCCATCAGGATGTCAATGATCATTGAGTCTTCTGTGGTTAGGGAGTAATGGTGTTCTGCAGTGTTTTTGAAGGTGTTTTGGAGGCAAAATAACTTGTTTGAAGGGAGGCTGCCCTAGTACTAGTTTTCAGCATGGAAAACTGGAGACTCTGAATGTGGGGAGGGATATTCAGAGCTGGAGAGAGAAGCAAGAATGTGTTTGGAGTAAGTAAAATGGGGAAATTGACAATAAAAGGTTTGAGATGATGAATCCGGTTCTCTTGAGCTGAACAGAGCAATGCTGTGTTGTTCTTTGCACAGGAAGCTGCCAGTATTGGCTTCAAGTCAGAGTCTTTAGGTTGTATTTGGCAGCCTGCATTACTGAACATTTGAGTCCTGCTGACCAAAGGATCACCTTGCGAGTGGAGGGCATCCTCAGTCTTGTAGACTGACACAGGTTCTTCCTGAAACCACCACCAAAAGAGGGGAAATCACTTTAGAAATCCTTCTACATACTTACTGCTAGAGGTATGATGGAGCCTGGTGGCAAACATGAGTGCTGCCAAGGGTGCTTTAGGATCTTGGTGCAGCCAGCTGGGCTCCCTGGTCCAGCCAGCTAGGGTATCTGGTGGCACTTTATTTCCAGCCCAGGTGGTCAGGCTTCCTTCCTGTAAGAAGTTGTGTAGATCTTGTCCTTGCATGGAAAAGAACATCTGTATCCTGTGATTTAAATGCAGCTGGGGATACTGTTAGCTGTCAGGTCTTTCAGTTACAGAAAATTCGCTGGCATGCTTTGTGCTGCTCACATCCAAATCTTATTTCCATTGTAACTATGGCAATAGGAGCAGACTGGTAAGAAGGCATAAGTCTGCGTGTCCTCATGCCCTCGTGTTGGTGTAGGATTGATAGATGCATCCGTTTATCTTGAAGCCATGCTTCAATGATATATAGCATATCCATATATATATAGGTCTATAGGTCTTAAGAAAAAACAAAACACTTTCCTAGATGCTATGAGTAGTGGGGAACCTGGAGCCAGGTGGGTGGACAGTTGAGATCTTGGAGACGTTTGTTTGTGTGGACCAAGAAGACAGTTGGTTTTGGTTTTTTTTTTCCCCTGGTTCTTCATGATGTTAAACTGTAAGTCCAGTAGAGCTGACCCAGGCATTCCTGAAGGTGACTTAGGGGAGACTGTTGTATGAACTAAGTTGTTTTAAGACTTTGTTCTAATTTTTCATAAAAATGCAGGTTTGGTCAGCTAAGCATCGTGCTGTAATGTGGGGAGAAAGGAAGTGGTGACACTGACTGTCTGAGACAGTAAAAGATAAAAGAGAGGAAAAGGTTTTTAACCTGTGTGTTAAACCTGAGGTCTTCAGGTAGGTCAAAATCTAAGGCTATATTGAAGCCTTTTACTGCCTTGCTCTTCCACAGCTGTGCAGTTACAGAAAGCAGAACATTATGGAAGAAAAATAATGAAATACCTAGGACTTGAAAGGGAATAGTGTTAAAAAGTTAGTAAGCTACCTTTCATAAAAGAGCACTGGAGCTTGTCTTGCATCTCTGCCAGGTTATATTATTTTCTGGGTGTTTTTTTCCCTTCCCTCCTCCTGTTCCTAACTAATCTGCAAGTGATTGCGTTTTAAAAATTATTTTTCTCTTGAATTTAAAGACTTTGACAGATGGCACATGTAGAACCTGGAAAACTTCCTGAATTGGCAGAGTGACCATACCCCTGCCATCTTCCTACCGCAGTATCTGTAGGTGCGTAGGCTGTGTGTGCTTCCAGAGTGCTGGGTGAGATACTGTTTCCTCTGCTGGAAATATGCAGAGAGCAAGTGATAAATCAAAAAAGCATACCTGCTGACAGGCTTAATTTGCTGTTAATAGATAACTTAATCTACTGGTTAGGTGGATAATTTGCTTATGACTAAAACCAACTCATTCAGAGCAGAGGTAGTGTCTAGGGTGCGTACTTGCAACGTTTTCTATGCAGGAAGAATATCAGTCTTTGTTTAGATGGTGTGAGCTGGTTTAACACTTAAGAGGCTGAGACATCAAAGCTATCCCTCACAATAGACCATTCTTTAGGAATGAGAATATCATACCAAAAGCAAATCTTATGACCTATGAAACTTGGTTTATTGTGACTATCCTTCATTCAGGGACTGTCCAGGGAAGACCTCTTAAGCCAATAAAAGCACATGAAGTCACTTGGTTTTGAATGTGCGTAGGCTGTCTGGCTCAATGTTGCACAACAGTTGTTCTTGCCATTGAATCTCCCCAGTTTTGTAATTGTGATCAACTACATAGCTTGTTTTATGTTTGCAGTCCTTTGGAGTTGCCCTTCCCCATCTAAGGTGTTTTAGGAAAAGGGCAGTAAAATGGCACTTAAATGTCTCTTTGATTTGTGCTGTTTAACTTGCACATGGAAAAGACAAGCAACTTTGCATGTGGTTATGGTCTCTGAAGATAACTGGCAAGCTAAAAATCATGTTTAAAGACAATAACAAGGAAAAAGTTGATTTACTCTTTCTTTTTAAATCTTAATTTTTATCTGCTGAATGCATGAATTGGCATAGAGGTCTGTCCCTGTAAAACTTATTACTTGTTGATGTGGTGCAACAGAACCTTAGATCTTAAAGGTGAGCAAAGGCTTTTTGTATTCCTAGGGTAGGAATACTTTGATAAACTGCTTTTAGACAGACAAAAGAGATGCGATCTTAAATCAGCGTTAATGTGTGACTGACCAGGAATGATATCATCTAGAGATTATTGCTTTCCTCTGTTTCTGCGGTGTTAACAAATGAATACTCAAGAATGTTGCAGTGAAGCAAATGGGTCTTGATAAATTATGCAGTCCTGACTCCAACTATTGTTTGAGGTAATTTATGATCTTCCATTGGCGTAATGGGGCTGTGGCATAAACTGCAGCACGCCCTGGAGTAGACAAATTGGTCTGGTATTGTTTAGGAACATATTTAATCTGTCTTGCTATAAGTGAATCGGAGCCTTTTGCTTGAAACATCAAGAGGCCAACCAGTATTGTGATATTCAGTCCTAAATAACCTGCAGTTAAATTTACAGCAGTGCCTGTTCTTGTTCTCTAAATACTGAAAACATAATAAACATAAAACTGTTGCAGTGTAAGACTGAATTCTTTTCCCTTATACCTGTAACTAAACTTTCTTTTAATGTTGGTGGATTTATAGGCTAATAATACAGTTCTTTTTGTCTATTGAGATATCGTACCAACTTCAGAGCATCTATTCCAGTGGCTTGTCTAATTTCCCTGTAGATGCGCTTGCAGAAAACTCTACTCCCCCAAATTAAGTTCTTTTTTACTTTTTTTTTTCTTTTTTTTTTTTTACATGAAGCATCCAAAAGAAGAGATTTCCATAAATCTGTGCTTAATTCTCCCAGAAAAAGCTGGCTGAATGAGGCAAATGTAGCTCTGAAAATGAGATATTCACATCTGTTTTAAAAGCCTACTGCAAACTTTTAGATGTGGATTATGAGTTAGATGTCTGTAGACTGCTGTTTGTATGCTTTAAAGACTAGTAGCAATACCAGTTGGGTATCGTGCCTACAGAGTTAGGTGTTTGAGGTAATCTTCCCCCCCCAGTATAAATCCTTTCAGACTTGGTATTAAACTTAAATGCTGTAGAAGAAAGTATCTAGAATAAACAACTTGATTTATTCAGATTGGGTCAAGCAGATTTTCAAACTTGATGTTGCCAAACCAGTTTCCTCCCAAGGTAATTGCCTCTATGATGACTTGATCCCAGAAAGTTGCTACTTCAGGAAAACAGAAACCCAGTAACTTCTTCCTGGAAAGAAGCTCCTAAGAGTTTGCCTACTTTTCTCATAGAAGAGGCAGCTACCATACTTCAGATTAATTTATCCTGGAACTAGGTAAAATATAGCTTCCTTGAGGAGTGCATGGTCTGTGTGGACCATGGTCTGGAACTCCTCCAGGAGCAGTTTTTCCAAGATGTCTTTTACCCTTGTCCATGACTTAACTGTCCTAGAAGTCTTGCTGGGAGCTTTAGTTTGGTGACAGTTCATGCCTACTAGAGAGCCTGTTTAAAACTCAACTTTTGTTTTGCGTACGTGATTGATAATTAACAGTGAACAAGACAGGAGCTCTCTTGTGGTAGGAGTGGAAGTTGTGGCTGTGCGCTGCAGTCTGCTGTCTCTCTCCCCCTGCCTCCCTTATTTTCATCTGCTTGGAGGTGGCATCACTTGGCTTATACTGCAGGAATGTCTCATTCTGGATGCCACTGGCTGGGAGAAATGCTGGGACCAGCAAATAGTGCTTTATTTATTTATATGGCTTTGTTTAGTTTTGTTTCCTTGTTTGGAAGCAGCACTTAATTTTATTGACGCTGGGTTAATACTGCATTCTCTTTTGTCACTTTTAGTTCTTTAGCCATATCTACCTGCAACAGATTCCTTTTCAAGCTCTATTTGATCATGGAAGTGATGTTTAAAAGAAATACTTACCCTGTGAAGTTGCTGCTAATAATCACTGAGAAGTACAAGACTTAAATGCAGGTTTGCATGGGACACCCTATTTCATATATTGCATTAGAATAAAGCTGTGAGAGAAAAGGCAGGCAGGAAAGGGTGAAGTTGTGCAATTAGGTGTTGAAGGCTAATGCTGCATGATGATATCTATTTTATAGGTCTTTTCTAACCTGAATGATTCTATGATAAATGGCTGACATACTAATTAACTCCCAGATTTCAGTGTTTTCTTTCTGCACTTGATAACATATCCTCAGTTGGAGAGAGCTGGTCTTCAAATGGTTAGGGTCTAGATGTGAAGAGAGGCTTTCTTTTTTTTGCCTGGATTGTGGAAATAAAGGAGGAGCCATTCAGCATGAGAATAGTCATTGAATGAAATACCCGTTTGAAAGTGTTTTGTAGGATACAGACAGCAAACGTGCAGATTTGCTACTCCAAGTTGATGCAAATCCTCGTCACCTCATCTTGCTCTTCTTGGTCTTTCTTCTCCAACTGTTTTCAACAATAAGTTGATGAAATGTCTTCAGTATGGTTTCTGACAGTTTGTTTGTATTCCGCAGGTCCTGTGAAGCAGTAGATGTAATTTGAAGAAAACTTGAAGGAACAAATGGCTTTAGCTGGCTGCCCAGACTCCTTTTTACATCTTCCTTATCGGATAGTAAGTTATGAAACTGCATGTTCCTGTCAGCTTGTACCATCGTATTGCTGTGTGCCAGTGATTGATTGTGCATTCAAACTTTTCATCAAACTGCTAATAGCTGTCTGGCAATTCTCTGGGTTTTGTGAATGTGGGAACAGAGCCTCTGTTACCATCCTGTATTCAAGACCTGCTGCTGAAAAAATCGGGTCACTAATATATACTGATTTAATGTTTGATATCTGTGCTCAAAATGGCCAGTTCATATTTGGGAGAAGGCGCTTGTGTCCAAAAACAACAACAGCAAAAAAGCAGGCTTTAATACCAGTGAAATGCCTTGCACCAAAAAGTATCAATGTTTGCTCAACGCTATATTTGTAGGAACAAAGGCAAAGATTTTTACAGTTGGGTAGATCCTGTTTGTTGAGTCATTATGCTGTATCTAAGCAGCCAATATGGCATATTACAAAGAATATTTTAAAAAAACCTCAGCTCACATCGAAGGTGCTAGGCACAAATGCACTGTTGAAGTTCTCGTATGTTGTTTTTTCCCAGGCAGTTTTGGTTGACACAATGCACACTCTGTATTCTTTATGGAACTGCAAATTTGTTATTTTGGACCTGACCTATTTTTTGCCCTTTTTTCCTCATGTTTTCGTAGCGTGCTCACCACCGTAAGGATTCAGTTATGATTTTGGGCCCTGCAGATAAATGATTAAACAGAGTATCACGTGACACTGAAATCTTTTTCTCCCAAGAGAGGCATTACTAGTAGTGATTGCTACTGTCATGCTAGTCGTTTGAAGGAAAAAAACCAAACACCACCACCACCAAACTCCCCAGCAAACCTCTATAGGATTTATACATTTGTTTCATAATGTGCTGATTTACAGTTTTATTCCCCAACAGGAATCTTTGAATTAAAAGACTAATGTTAGTGTGTGCCAAGTTGTCAGCTGAATCTACCTGAATGCTTTTCCTGATAACAAAAAAAAATATAACAGTTCCTTTGTAACTGTTTTTGCAGCTATAAAAATGGAATGGAATTTGAGTAATCAGGTGTTTCTATACCTGGATCTTATGATTTTAAAAGAATATGTGAATAGATGTGTCTGGACTTCATAGTTTTGATGCTTTGAAATTATGCTTCCAATTCATTTAGAGCATCATCTGAGTCATGATACGAAGCTGAGAGAGAGGAGAGCTATGTAAGAGAAACTTGACATTGTAGGCAGTCATTTTTGAGCTGCAAGTTCTCACTTTCACATGAAAATAGTGTTTTTAGTGGTTCATAAGCAGTAAGAATGCAAATTTCCCTTGGTGGTACTTTGTGCTCTTGCAAACCCTGTTGATAATCTGCTTTAGTCTGGGGCAGTCAAAAGACTAAGGTGTCAAAGGAACGTAGGTAACTTAATACAGGGTCACTTTCCCACTGTCTTAATTATTTTTGGTCATAGCTTACTGTGTTAGCTATCCTAAGTGCTTATAACCAGCTTAAAGACTAGCTATGGAAGCCCATTCACAACTACTGTGCCTTCTGTCAGAAGTGAAGTTTGCATGAAAAAAATCCTGAACATCTGTTTTTCCACCCCTACTAAATCTGACTTAGAAGCTATCATCAACTTGTCTTTCAAATTTGGCTGCAGTGCCAGTATTGTGTTAGTAAAGGGCTGAAAGAAGGTTAAACTAAATATGCTCTAGATTAGTGTGTGAAGAAGTATTCTATTTTTTTCTAGTACATTTTGCTGACTTAATCTGAATGGAAGGCTAGAGAGAATATTCTTCCAGAGCCCACAAGGTTGAGACCTTAATGTTATAACTTAAATGTTCAGGATAAAATGATGGGTTCAGCTGGGGACTGCATTCAAAGCAGACAGCAAGAGAAATGACAACCTGGATAAGTGAAGTACAGAATATCCTTAAGGATGCCTTGTTGCCAGCCGCTCTCTACCCTTCTTTTAGGTGTTTTCTGGGGAGTCAGGCAAGAGCTCCAGCTTTTCTTAGTGGGCTCTGCCTTGCAATGTTTGCTACTTTGATAAGCTTTAAGGTCTTGTTTAAGAGCCTTTTTTTAGTATGTATTTGTGTATATTTTTTTTCTTTCTCAGGAGTTAGCACACAAACCGGTCACACTGAGTGCATTCTCCTAGAAATAATCTCTAGCTTTGTGGAAAAAATCAATACTACCTTTTAGTGGCTTTCAGGAGCCCTTTCCAAATTCTCGAACTCTTCAATAAAAATCCGGCAGTGAGAATTGGCAGTGTTTATCATCTGTTCCTGGAAATTCAGAACATAGTCCCAGAATTTCTCAGAAAAAAAAATGGGATGATTTACTGTGTTTCCGTTCTTTTGCAATCTGTAGTCACAACAGTATTTATGCACAGTGACTTTAACTGGGGGGGGGGGATTTAGTTCTTTAACCCTTTGCATGAATCACACAAGTCTCAATGACACAAATAACAAAAGGATATGGGGTTTATTTTTCTCAGTTTCTGAAGATAAAATACTAGGCATGTGGCAGTGTTCTGTTCATGTATTTTTTGCCTTCTGTTTATTTTCTCATAAGCAAGTTGCAGGCGTCACTTTAGTAATAATTAGCAGAGTTTGTTCTGAGAGAGCTGAATTCTTATTAGAGAAGAGACTTGTTCACATCATACTCATCATCTGACTTGGCATAAAATGCACTACAAGCACTTGGTCACGAAATAGGGAGAAAATGGAAATTGCTTTCCCCTACATGTACAGAGCTGTGGATTTCAGGATTGCTACTAGTCCTCTTAACCAGAGGACTGTTAGAGAGCAGAACATTGCACATCATACTTGAAGCTTTGTACCCTTCAAGAGTAGGAATATCTAACAGGATTAATCATTTAGAGGCCAGCTACTGTAATAGCCTTCTTTAACGATGTCAGATTTGTGGATGTGAAGATGAGGTGGTGCTGTTACTACAACAGTCACATTTCTTTGCCTTCAGCTGGAGGACCACCTGGGCACAGGTCTTACTATGGCAGCTCTCATCCTTGGTTTCCATAAAATGATAAACTAAGTTAGAAGACCCCTTTGGAGGTCGCCTGATCCAAGTCCATGGCATATTGAGGTTATAATTATTTTCCAAGGGGTGTTTTGTCTTGGTGAGTGTGGGTTTTTGGGAGACTTGCATATTGCATGTAAGGGGTTATTTGCTTTGGTTGTGTGGTTAGAGAGGGTTTCTGGTTTAGCAAAGTTAAAAAAAAAAAAAAAAAAAGCTTATCTCTAATTCAGAGTTATCTTGGTGGGATGCTGTAATCCTCATCCCTGTGAAATCCAGATTCTTTCTTTGTGACTCTTATCTCTGCCTCATTGGAATTGAACAGTCAGTTCAGTTCACTGTTATGCTGCTGTCCGTGTTTGTCTTTTGACAAATGTCTTTTGTCCTAAAAAACACAGCATGAAAAAAATGAATTGCAGAATATGTCCAAGTAGACAGCAAACCTGTGTGGGAAGGGCTGTCAAGACCTATGTTCTGGCCCTCATTGTCTGCCTGACACTGTTTGAAAATCTGTATTCATTTCGCTATTGACAGTTGCTTATTGAGACTATGGAGATCTTTCTTATGACTTGTGGGTTGATCCTGGCTGGATGCCAGGTGCCACCAAAGCTGCTCTATCACTGCCCTTCTCCACTGGGCAGAAGAGAGAAAATACAGTGAAAGGCTCATGGGTCAGGATAAGGATAGGGATAGATCACTTACCAATTACCATCATGGGCAAAACAGACTCAACTTGGTAAAGTTAATTTATTACCAACTAAAATCAGGCTAGGGTAATGAGAAATAAACCCAAAACTTAAAAACATCTTCCTTCCATCTCTGTCTTCTTCCTGGGCTTAACTTTACTCCTGATTTTCTCTACCTCCTCCCACTCCAGCAGTGCAGGGAGACGGGGAATGGGGGTTAAGGTCAGTTCATCACACGTTGTCTCTGCTGCTCCTTCCTCCTCAAGATGCGGACTCCTCATGCTCTTTCTGTGCTCCAAAATGGGATCCCTCCCACAGCAGACAGTCCTTTACCAACTTCTCCAATATGAACAGTTCTTCGTGAACTGCTTCAGCGTGGGTCCCTTCCATGGGTGCAGCTCTTCAGGAACAGACTGCTCCAGCGTGGACTCCTTCCATGGATGCAGTCCTTCAGGAACAGACTGCCCCAGTGTGGGTCCCCCACAGGGTCACAAGTCCTTCAGCAAACCTGCTCCAGGGTGGGCTCCTCTCTC
>JAVHNF010019267.1:0-16792 GCA_034783455.1 Micropsitta finschii | reverse complement strand
AAGAAGTCATTAAGAACCTCAGCCTTCTCCAAATCCAGGGTAGCCAGTTCTCCCGATAGCTTCTGGAGGGGGCCTACATTGTCCCTAGTCTGTCTTTTATTTGCAATGTACCTAAAGTATCCTTTCCTGTTATCTTTCATATCCCTAGCCAGGTTTAATTCTAACTTGGCCTTAGCTTTCCTAACCTGATCCCTAGCTTCCAGGACAACATCCCTGTATTCTTCTCAGGCCTTCTGTCCTTGCTTCCACCTTTTATAAGCCTCCACCTTTTATAAGCCTCTTTTCTTGCTTTGAAGTTTCCTTAGCAGCTTCTTATCTATCCAAGGATACATATTCTGTATTAACGTCGATGTTTAAGTGTACTTGTGAAGGACCTTGTTCATTTGTGCAACTCCACTGAATTCAGTGCCCCTCTAAATGTGAATTAAATTGCTGCTCTGCAGCAAAGTTTGCTGAACTCCAAGTGTAACAGTACGAAAAGTTGAGACTTGAACAGAAGTATATATTGCTAATAGGGAGCATTTAACGTGGTATCTTGACACTTGCAGCTCTTTTTGAGAAAGCTGCCTGTTGAAGTTTGTCAACACTGTGCATACTCAGTGTTCAAAGTGTAATTAAGAGCTTTTCAAATGGTTTTCTACTGATAATACAAGCATATGGTAGGGCTTTCCTTATATTTTATTTTGCTCAATAACCACCATCAAGTCATATTTTAATATTATCATAATATATAATTCTGTTTTAACTACATACAATTTGTAACATTGTAGATATGATTAGTATTGCTACTAAATTATTAAAATGCATTGTGTTTAGAGTCTTATCGTTTCTGTATCAGAAGAAGGCTATTGATGATTTGAACAGAAAGGCAGGGAGTTATACACCTAGGAGAAGAGAATGTTAATTGCAGGAAGATTGAATTCAGGGTAGAAAATAGAAATGTTTATGAGTTGGCCTATTTGTGTTTTTGTAGTGGGTGTAAGGCAAATAGGAAGAGTTATTTCAGCTGCTCTGCAGGATGCGCTAATTTATAACATTAAAAATAAAAAATGGAATATCACATATATATGTACACAAAGGATGCATATTTAATAGGCAGGTAGCTGGTAATTGTCTAGAAGGATTGATTTTCTAGCTTAGGGTCTAAATTTAAAGTTACTTGAATTTTTTGTGCAGTGCATTGTGTTATGTAGTAAAAACATTCTGCTAATGTTTTGTCTACCAAATTATTTTTAAAACGATGTAAGGAAATTATAAACATTTGAAATTGGTTTTCTGTTTAATGCAATATTTAAAAAAACCTGTTGTTGTTCAACAGAACTTGCCAGATGTCAATTTTATAACTTCTGTTTAGATGGGAAGTTTGCCTAGCAGGACAGCCATTTCATCTTGCATGTATAGCTGTATATGAGCTAGGAAGGAAAAAGTGAGATGAGACATAAAGAGAGAAGAATGGCTTTGGACACAAGTGATGTCAAGTAACTGAGTAAACACAGTGGAGTAAGTCCAAGGAATGAAGAAGATGCAACAAGTTCGTGTTGTCTGAGAATTCTATTCATCTTCCTGATGGTTGCAGTAAACGTCCACAAAAATTTAGGTTTTGATTTTCTTTCAGAGAGGTGAAGAAGTGGGGGGATAAAGCAAACATTAACAACACAGACTGATCATTTGAGTGGAAAGCATTAAAGACAGTAACTACTGCAGTGGAGGTAATTAATCAAAAGCAGGGGCTGATCTTCCACTGTTTGGGTCAAGATGCTTTAGTAAAGCCATAACAATGATGATATGAAATATCTACTGTGCGAAGTAATAAACGGGACTTCCAGTAAAGGATTGGCAGTGTGATCAGTAAAGGTCCAGAGAAGTGTTGGATGCTTGGTCAGTGAAGATTTTGATGCTTCATGCCCACTATCTCATAGATAGTACCCTGGTGCTTGGTCATTCTCAGTGGGAGCTTTGAGGTTTGGAGTGCTCCTTTGTCTCAAGTCTAGAATAATTCAAGTCACCAACTTCTAAGCCATGCTTCAGGGCTGATCTCAAGTTTATTCTGCCTGCTGCTGGAGAGAGGAAGATTGTGCTATAGGCAGAAAGGATTAGATCATTAGTTTATTAGTTCTGAAACAATTAGCAGAAAACACCATGCATTCTGTCTAGGTGCTAAGCAAACTATTGATTTAACTTCAGAAACACATCCCCAATATTACAAAATACAGTTTATTTCCTGGGCAATTTAGAAGTGGAAAAAAGCTTTAATTGCAGATGTTCTGCATATTTTTCCTTCACTAAAAGTTGATGGGTCAGAGGAACAGATAAGGACTAAGAGGAGCTTTTAGATTGTGAAAGAAATGCCTTTTAGAATTGGCTGTATTCAAGTGATTATATGCCATAAATTTTAAGGAAGTGGGCTTAATTTTGAAATGAAAGAAGGTGGTTTAGAAGTAAGGGGAAAAAGATGCTTAGTAACATTTTGCTGTTTTGTGATTAACTTCTCCAGAAGCGAATGCTGTAGCACCTACAGAAAACCAGGGAGAAATCTAAACATATCATTTTAGATAGGTTTATGTGCTTCTGAAACTGAACCGTCAGACTGAATCCTTCTCAAATCTGAAACACATTTCTTTGAAAGTCTGTGGTTAAAGAAGCAGCTGAAGCAGCTCTGCAATACTATTAAACTAGGAAGTTTCCAAGATAGTCCTTTAGCACTGCTAACAGAGTATTTCCTGCATGTAACGTCTGTCATACTCAGCTCAGAGAAAGATAGGATTCCTGTTTCCATCTAGTATCATATATTGAAATGTTACTCTTCCTATTTAAATTTTATATTTTGTTTCCACTTAGGACAATTAAAGGCTGCTAAACAAAACTCCAAACACCTTTTTTTATAATTTAAAATTACACCATTAAATGCAAATTTACCTTTTAAACAGCATCACCACTAAATGCAAATAACATGTCTACATGTTGGTGATGGATTATTATTGAATAAACATAAGATCTTCTTTATATGTGTTTTGTATTCTAGTAGCACAAATCTAGCAATTAGTTTAGTATTTTGTGTAATATCTTAGACTTTTAAACACAGCCATGACTTCTAGAAAGTGGTGTCAAGGAGAAAAGCAGAGATAGGCTGAATTAATCCACCTCTGTGGCCTATAAACATATAAATGTAAAGATTTATTTTGTGCAAACCCACAATTTCTGATTTGGGGTTTTTAGCTTCCTAACAGGTGCCTTATTATGTGTATCTCGTATTTTTACATGAGAATATCAGCCAGTGCAGTGAGTAGTGAAGGCATTCAGCACCTTGCAAAATTCAATCTGCCGCCGCATGCTCTAGTAATGCAATTTATTTTCTTTTTGGGCTTGCAGGCAGGAGCTTCCCAGGTCATCTTCACTAATCCTCTGGAGATTGTAAAGATTCGGTTGCAGGTAGCAGGAGAAATTACTACAGGACCCAGAGTCAGTGCCATCTCTGTTATAAAAGATTTGGGCCTTCTTGGCCTTTATAAGGTATGTATTTATTTCTGCTTTGAGTGGCTTCATCATTTTATGTTTTATACTAAACTTTTCCATTGTTTAAACAAAGTCTGTTTAAAACAAAGACATCTTTTGAATTTAAAACCAATCTCTTCCCGCAGGGCAGCCCTACAGTGAAAAACTGAAGAAACCCTACTTCTATATTAATGGCAGTGGGATACAAAAAAGTACTCCCCCATGCTATCCTTTGGGCTTTTATGCCAAGCTACAGGGAGTCCTGTATTGCAGACCTGCTGGCTTCTGGCACCGATCATTTCATTTGGTGGGGTTTTGTGGAAAGTTTCTGTAGCTTTTCCCTGTGTGTTTTTCTTACATTTATTTTGAATCTATTGTTGTCTTTGCAGCAGGGTATTCTCTTTGTCTTAATAATTTGCTGGCAGTGAAACAGTAGTAGAGTTTAGTAGGATTCAGATTTTTAAGAAGTGGTGGGATTTGTCAATAACAAATTCTACTAGAAAAAAAAAAGCCCATATTGTACTGTACTTCAGCAGAATGCCAGTCAACAGACTCCTTCCCTGCAGGTATACTTACTACCATCATTACAGATCAGATGTAATGGAGCAGAAGCTATTAGTTTTCTTAAACAAGGAAGAGTATTTCTTCCTGCATCTTCTGCCAGTGCAAGGGGTAATACGTAAATTCTGCAGTTGTAGTAGCTGTGCACTTACAAAACATTGTTTTATGTGATCTGTCCATAGACCTGCAATAATGCTATAAAAATGTGCAAATTTACTTTTAGAGTTGAAGCTTTTGGTTTGAATTCAGTAGACAAGATTCAGGGCCATTAAAATTCCTAAAGATCACAGGTATTTTGGTACATGGGACAAAATCACCATTTCTGTTTGCAGTAATTAATCAATGATGCTGTTCTTCAGAACTGCATTCTCATTTGTGAATAACTGTAAGAACTCATTTTGGAGCATAAAGTATCTGTATGAAAATGATTGAAGAAACAAGGTGTGTTTAAACCACAAAGGGTTTGTAATGTGTGCTGTCTGTTAATATAACTGATAGGTGACTGGCCTCAGGTGGCTCCATTGCGTAGAGGCTGATGCTTGGAGTATACCACTACGGTATTTAGGCAAGGAGTGGCATTTTTGTAACATGCATGTTTTCAGGGTATACAAAAGAGATTTTGTTACATGTGATGGCTCATTTGAGCTTTGTATGAAAGGAGTTATTTTAGTTGGTAACAGTCTGATGACTGGAGTTACTACGAGTATTAGATATGTTTTATTCCAAGTATTCCAGTGTTTTTATAGAGTGCAAAGTTCTGTTAAGGAACTCTTTAATGCCAGTTTGTGGCTAAGAGCTACTCCTTGCAGTACTATCACGGCCACTAGTTTTGTCTTCCTGTGTCTTCTGCTTACTAAACAGCTCCCATTTTGCAGCAGTTTCCCTCTATTTGCTAGCCTTCCAGTGCAGCTTCTTCAGTCAACCAGATGACTATCAGTGGAGACCAGTATAAGGTCTTACAGTACTCATTGGTAATTTAGTAGTGCTTTTGTGTTTGGCAGAAAAAAATGGCATGCAAAGACTTGTCTTGCTCCTTCTGAGATTGTGGGTTGTTGTCAGCAAGATGTAAGGACAGACCTTTGTCACTTTCTTCATCACACTTGGATCATACATAAAAGATATTTATTCTAGGTACTGATGTCAGGATTGATGTCATGTGTTGAGTACTAATTCAGACATGAACCTTGAATCTTCCTCATTCTAGAAACTTACTTTAGATGTACTTTATTCTCTTTCAAGTGCAACCCTACATCTTCTGTTTTCCTGAGGCATTTTATTTACTGTGTTATTTACCTGGTAGATCAAAAGAGTTGGTACTTGTGGGCTCAGGCTGCTTGCTGGATATCAATTCTAACCTTACTTATAAAATGTATTTGTATTATGTCTCTGTTCTGTGTGACAGGGAGCCAAAGCATGTTTCCTCAGAGACATTCCCTTTTCTGCAATCTACTTTCCTGTTTATGCTCACAGTAAACTGATGCTTGCTGATGAAAATGGCCATGTGGGAGGACTTAATCTTCTTACAGCTGGAGCCATTGCAGGTAATTTTGCAGAATGTTTTCCAGAAGTACTTTTTTTTTTTTCTTTTAGTGAGTAATGTTTAATATTCATTCAGTAGCCCCATATAAAGGAAGGGTACTGTACCATTGTATCTGATTTAATCTAAATTTGATCACTGTTATCCTTAGTGGGAGGCGATGTAATTTTGATGAGAGCTAATTACATTTGCATAATGTGGATAAACAGCGTAATGCAGCTCAGCAACTTGTAGTCAAATCTGATTTGTCTGTCTCAATGGGGTTTTACTTGTTACTGTGCTCTCAGAGTTGAAGGCTAATTTGAATCTTTGATGAACTTAAAATGAGAGATCCTAAGAGCTAGGAAGAAAATGACTTACCGAGTTTTGGATTCCTGAATAACTGAGAAGAAACTTTGTTCAAATGTAATTGCTAAAACTAGGGCATTAGTTTGTCAAGAAGCTGAAGTAAAAGTATCATAATTTGAAATTTAAAATATTTTAAGGCTTCTTTTCAAAAATCTTTAGTATAAAGAGAACAGGCAGCTGTGATAAAAAGGTGGTTTTACTAAATGGCAAGTGATATAAAAATCTTAGGTGTAGGAACTGCAGTGGTGGATATATAAAAATATGGATAGAGGTGGCCAGATTCTGCACTGCCAGGGATTAGATCACTAGGACGAAAACCAGGCATCTGCAGCCTCTCAATCGCAAATGATTCAGTGTTGGAATCTGTGCAGTTCAGAAACATCACTGGGCTGAACAGACCTTCTGCTACTTGTTACAGTCATAAGAAATCACTGTATATACATCAGCCATGAGCTGTCTGTGTGTAAAGAACAGTTTCCCACACTGGACTTGATACAGAGCTTGGCTGCACCTGCTCTTTGCCAGTTGTTGCTTTCCTTGTGCCAGAGGGAAGGGAGAGACAAGCTAGGAAACATGTCACAGATCTGTAGCCCTGTTTATTTTCAAGCAACTGAGAGCTACCAGAAACAGAAAATTATTTAGCTTACTGTACTCCTAGAAGCACGTATAAATATTATTTAACTTGTATCTCATATAGATGTTTTTAATTTTAGATTACAGACTTCACAGCTTCTCTTTGTTTGATTAGTGTTTCTGGGTCACACATATTAAGTGATGAACCCTATTAAAAATGTGTGTAAATCTTGTAGGCCTACTTTTATAGCGTATACAGGAACTTGCCTTTCTGAATTGCAAATTTCAAAATCCCAGTTGTTCCATCTATTCCTGTAATGTGCGCAGCAGGAAAGAATAGTCTGAATGTATCTGCTGTAAAGGAAAATGGCATATGGTTGCTATTAGTGTATGCTCGTAGGCTTAATGACATTGCTTCTGTTTTCCTTTAAAACCTCCTGAGTTGGCTTGTGACACTTCAGAGTTTATGATGACTTATGCAGATCAGTGATTTGTTAAAATTTTAGTTCGATTTTAACCAATTGTAAAAGTTCAACAGAAGTCAGAATCGATTGCAAAGTTCTAGTCAGAAGATGGCTCCTCTTTTTAAGAGAATTAAATTTGTACGGTATTCAGAAACACCTCAGGTATCACAGTTACATACTGTGGAGTACACTTCTGAAAACTTTCTCTTTTCCTTTGACTAGAAAGCTGAGAGTGGTGCCTTGGAAGTGGAGGTTTGTTCTTCCATCACTGTTGGCTAATATGCTGTTGGTACTAAGTAGGCTTGTAAAATACCTTCATTGTCCTCAGTCTTTTTATGGCCTGCCTATTGAAGTAAGCAGCATCTGTTCTCCTACGGAACAGTGCAAACAGCAGTACAGATGTATTTCTGCAGAACAGATGGTTTAAGTAGTAGTTTTCTTATTAATAGATGCATGTGTGTAGTATTCAATTTCCCAGATCAATCATCCACTTAATTTGCAAAACATGTTGTAGAACTTTAAGAAATGCAGTAAGGTTGCACAACTAATTTTTGTTATGGATCTCTTATTACAGATATAGCATATGAGTGAACTTAAAAATGCCTTTCATCTTTTTGAAACTACTGTTAATGACAGCCCACTAGAAGGTGTTGAGAGAATTGCTGTTGATTAATTATTGTTTTCTTTACTATCAGTTACAGCCTTTAAATTTATAAGAAACTCAGAATGATTATATCAAGCACAACAGTTGATATTGTCATCAAATGTAAGAACTTGCATTTTTAGTACAGCTTAGTTTTTTGGGAAAAAAAAAATTGAAGTTTGTAGTTGCATTTTTCAGAAGTGTTTCCTCTCACGAGCATCTCTGTGCAAATTAAATGTGGTTTTCTTCTAAAAGGTGTGCCTGCTGCTTCTTTGGTAACCCCTGCTGATGTCATCAAGATAAGACTGCAAGTGTCAGCTCGCGCTGGTCAGACAACATACAGTGGAGTTATTGACTGCTTTCAAAAGATTCTAAAGGAAGAAGGTGCTTTGGCTTTTTGGAAGGGAGCTGGAGGTGAGAAACAAGCTCTGAATATTAGGCCTGGTCCTGGATCTGCAAACTAACTGCTTTGTTAAGGACTCAAATTAGAGCAGTATTTGCAAGGTCTGATTCAGAAAAAATCTAATGGTTTGTTAAAAATGTTCAGCTTCTCTCCCAAGAAATTCTTTTGTTTGACGCTGTGATATGTAATATTTAACAGCTCGTGTGTTCAGATCTTCGCCCCAGTTTGGTGTTACTTTGGTCACTTACGAACTTCTGCAGAGATGGCTTTATGTCGATTTTGGAGGCCTGTAAGTCAGATATTTGCTTCTTAGCTTGCACAAGAAAGCTGCAAAGTTAAGAAGGATCTTATTCTTTTCCCTTAGTGCCTTTAAGTACTTAAAATTGCAGTATGCAAGAAGTCCCCCCATCCTTATGAAATGGAGAGATAATTGCATGCTACTTCTAAACAGATGAGATGAAGACCTATGTCATATTATTTTAATACATTAATTTGTATTTCCATTGCAGCAAAATATGTTGTCGATTTCTCCTATGTCAGTGAAAGTTAACAGTATTTAACAAAGCTATTGGTAAAAATGTAACTTCAGATTTGGCCTTGATTTCCTATGAAGCTGTAGTCTGAACTTAACTTTACTTGGCATAGAAGTGAATTAGTTAAGGTCAGCTTTAACAGCCTTCCATACTCAAACAAAAGCCTAAAATATTAAGTCTAGATTTTATAGAGTTATCCAGGCTTAAGAAAACGCTTTAAATAAAGGAAGGGCTTTGATTCTTTTTCTTTCTTCAAACAGCAAACCTTCTGGATCAGAACACACCCTCAAAACTCGAGTTTCAGATCTTCCTCCTGTTAATCCTGAGCACATAGGTGGATACAGACTTGCTACAGCTACATTTGCTGGAATAGAAAACAAATTTGGGTTGTACCTTCCAAAGTTTCGATCTCCTGTCGTCAGCCCAGCTCAACCAAGTAGCGGCTGAATCCTAGAACCTAACAGGTGATGCAGTGGAAAAAATTCACCAGAGTAGGAACTGTATTTTTTCCAGTCAGCTGCATGTTGCTCTGGCTGAACTGAGCTTGCAAATCTAATTACTCCTTTCTGATATTGATACATACCTGCATTTATTTATTTGTACACAAGGAACTGATTGAAGCTGAGGTTCTATGCCTTATTTTAACCAGCGGCATGGAGCTGTAGCCTAGACTTTGCCTTGCACAGCTTGCATTTAATGTTACTGTACATATTGTACATCTTTGTACAGAGACATCATGGCATCTATATCAGTACCCATTTATACGAGTACTGCAGTTCAAAATAGTTTGAAATGTACAGAATGTTTGGAAAGCATTATCCAAAACTATCCAAAGTTAACAATCATGACAATAAACTATTTAAAACCACTTCAGTCAGTTCACTGCCTTGTGTTTACAGAAAAGGTGTCCAATTGATTGGTTGTTTTTTTTTCCCCTCCACAGATTATGGATCACAGATTAAGATGTAAAGATTAGATGCACCCATTTAATGAATGTACAGCGCAGGACGTAGCCTCTGAAGGAATACATTTCAGTGCTAATTACAGCAAAGGTATTAAAGGCAATGTGCTGGCTTGTAAGTGCAAGAGAAGACAGTAGTTAAATGAGCACATACAGTATTTTATTTTGCAGCACTGCTTTGTTAACAAGGAATTCTGTCAAAATACAAGGTAATACTAGATGTGTAATAGATCCTACCCCTATGGTAGCATATTGAAAACAATATTTGCCAGTTATTAGCAGTCTCAGTTTTTTCAGGATTTACTGGGTGATTTTTCCCAAATTGAAAACTTTTTATTAAAAAAGTTGAAAGCATTCTCTTTATTTCTAGATTGTTTTACCAGTGAAAGATTAGGTTATTCTGGAAAACAGACAGGCTTTCTTTAATATTCATCTAATATACAAAACTGATTGTTTACACTTCCAGTTGAGTAGAAAGAAGAAAGAAAAAGCTTGAATTATTTCTGGCTTAATGTCTGCCAAAAGTTTATATGGTGTAGTTTTTAAATGCAAAGGTGTCGCAAGAAATAGGGGACTCTGGGTTTCTACAGCCAGAGGAAAAGTAGTTATAGTACCCCTACCGCCAGAGAAGAGAGAGGTGGGTTGCCAGCTTTGCTTACTGAAGTTTGACAGCCCATCCCATCTTTAGTTCTACATGTTTCTCTTGGGGTCAAACATCCCGCAGTACAGTTTGTCCCAGAGGTATGAACTGAACTGAGGTTGTTATTTTCTTGCTGGGGTGACAGCAGGCCAACATGAAGAGCTTTAATCAGCTTATGAACAAAGGCCTCCTTAAAAACTGAATACTGCAAGTACAGACAAGCCCTCCTTCAGTTCTAGCCTCTAAGCAAGATACAAATGTGGTGCAAGTGAGCTAGAGGTTACAATATGTTAAATTTGGGAGTTTGATCACTATTCTGCATCATGCATATATATGTACAAATATATATGTGTGTATTGATTTTTATATATATATATGTATATAACTCCATTAGAAGGCCTCCTGTCCTTATTTGGATTTATTTTTTCCTGTTCAGGTTAAAGAGTTGCCTGCTCTGTGCCATTTTCTAGATAGAGACAGGCTTCCTAGGAGATCTCTCCTGTATCTGTTTTGTTCTGTGCTTTTCTAAGTTATATACAAAAATGGCAAGTACCGACCACTGGCATTTCATCTTAGTCACAGCTTGTTGACTGACTTGATCAAAGCCTCAGGAGGCTTTACAATGCAAGACAGCATTTGTATTTCTTAAAGCTCCAAAACTGGACAGTGTGGCTCCCCCCAGGATGATCATTGACAGTACCTAACATCACTGTTGGTCTCCGTTTTGCAGGTATGGGCTTTACAACATTTTTAACCTGTACTCAACTATTTTGTGAGGGAGGAACACAAGCAGGAATGAATACAGATTAGTACTGAAGTGTAGTAATTGAATATTACCAAAAGGTCAAAATTATGGAAAACTGATGCCATATGACCTATATCTTTATGCCACAATCCACTGAAAAAAAAGCCATACCTATTGGATATCTGGTAACAAAGTCTGAAAGAAATGTGTTTATTAATAAATGAGAAATAACAATTTAAGTAAAAATAAAAAGCCTACCCAAAGCTAAGAAATCCCAAACAACCGTCCAGAACAGCAAGGCAAGAATTCTTGTGCCTCAAGGGTAAAAATCATCACATGGTGTACCTGTTCACATGTTTCTCAACTGAACAGATAGCTGCTGTCATAAGGCTGATATTTACCATATATGTTTTCCTCAGAGTGAACAGCATGACTTTTTATTGAAGGGGGACTTTTGACAAGTCAACACCAGTGGAAGCCTAAAATCTATTTCACTTTCAAGCCCAGTGAGAAAGAAAACATCCTAAAGACAGAACTGCTGTTATTGCTGCCTGTGTCTCTGTGAGCTGCTCACAACAGAACTGAGACAAGGAGAAACATTAAGAAAAACCCAACCCAACCCCTAACACCAAAACCAAACTTAAACCACAAACCCCATAGAAACAATAAGAACACTTCTGGACCTAAAGCTGATTATGGAATATAAACCTATTTTCCTACTTTTAAGCATGTAAAACAGCTCTTCTGGCACAATAAACTTGTAGCAGATTAAGAATACCAGAATCAAACTTAAAGTCTTAAATTAAAGGCATCAACACTGGTTTAGTGCCTAATTAGTACAAGTCAGAATATTTACTTAGCCACCTCCCTCCCCCCCCCAAAAAAAAAAAACCCAAACCAACCAAAAAAAGCCCCAAAGCAAACCAAAACAACCAACCTAAAAAAACCCAAACAAACAACATAATTATGTCCCCCACAAACCATAAGCCCAAAGCTGATCTTGATGGGAAACTTTATGAGAAAGATGTACTCAAAAAAATTAACCTAAAAAAATTTAACAGAAATTGCAACCATTTTGTTTCAAGCCATTGAGAAGTTTTGTTTCAATAAAACTGTTAATGCAGATGTCTTTATTATACTTAATGTGGAAAATTAGTAGCAAGTCAGTTGTTAACAGAATGCTAATCATGCTATAGAAATTAAGTCGAAATCTAGTTCCTTATCCTACGGAAAAGACTGACAACAGCAGCCTTTTTCCTTTTGTTTGATTGCCAGGGTAGGAAGTGGAGGTTCGGGGTAGAAAACAGCTCTGCTGTGTGTAGTAAAATAAAAGCAGCAGCTCCCAGCAACTTCCTACTCAAACTACTGACGGGTCACAGATGACAGGGTCAGGGCAGCTGACAAGTGCTCATACAACATTTATTCATGAATCAATCTCACCTTTTAATGCACCAATTCAAACAAAAGAACTGGGTATTAAATATGTATTTCATTAATTCAGGTCCAATTATCAAGTTTGGAACTACAGACAATTTTTTTATTAACATATATTACCCACTACCTTATCCATATATAAACAATGAAACTTACTTGGAACATATGCATGCTTATTATCATGGGTAATTCAAATTAAAGAATGCTTCAGAGATTTACTACCTAATGAAGGCTAGTCTTTGTAATATGGAAAGTTTAGCTTAGAAACACAACTTTCACTTTTCAGACATACTGTTACAAAGTGGAAATTTCAGAAGCCCAATAGCAAATTTATACCAGGTTAGTGTTTCAGCAAAAGAAGGTCCTTGCAAAGTCAAGGTTAACTGTATTAAAAGTTACCCAAATCCAAGTATGTGCTTGTAATTTATATATAAAAAGTGACAATCTGATTTTCAGTAATCTTAATATATTTTCAAAGTCCATAGTTGAATCCATATATCCCTCCCATAAGCTATTACTTGAACTGAAACGTGCACTTTGCATCAAATCATTCACCATTCTACCACTGCTGCCTGTTGTTATAGATCTACGCCGGTATGCGGGTTGCAGCTTCCTCTTCTGCATCAGCTCTGTTAGCGTTTATTTCTGCCAGGGTTCGACCAAACCGAGTCCACTCATCACTGCGAGGAACGGCAATTTGCTGTTGACAAAGGGAATGTTATTTGAGCCTACTGATAAACAAGAAGTGAGCTCATTTGGAACAGGAGAGCGCTTAAGTAACATTCAGAAGAGGTTCCAATAGCCAAGCTTATTTTTATGTAGTGTGACTTTTGAAATAGTCTGAACATCAGAAGCTCTAACTAATAAAGGAAGCCGAATTTGAGAATCCTGTATTTAAGTATGTAATGATACTATTACAAGCTTGCATGATCTGTCTCCATCCGAGATGGATGCCTCAAAAGGGGAATACTAATGCCATATCCTCATCCAATCAATTAGTTACGTCGTACTATTGTAGTACATAGACTTGCAATAGCAACAGCTTCCCTGTAGGAACAGGGTCAGGACTGCTTCACTGTAAAATGTTTTGCTTTGCACTTCTCAAGCTGTGGTCAGAATTCACATGTCCCAGTTACAAAAAAGATTCTTTCATCTTATTTCACTAGCCTCACAATAATACCTTTACTTTCTCAGTGGCCACCAGATAACATGCTAAAAAGTTATCTTACTATTTCTGAAATAGACCCAAAAAGTAAACATTAATTTGAAAATAAAATTTATACCCTATACCCCTAAATCACAGGGGGTAAAAGTTTAAAAGCAAGTTGCTAAATAAAAGTCAAAGAAACTCAAATGTTTTGCAATGTAGTTTGCACAATACAGGGTATACATACCTCTCCCACATCATATATAACTATTTGTCCCTCTGAATCACCGACAGCAATCTCTCTTCCAGAATGTGTCCACCTCACGCGGTTCAGAGCAGGGTTACCCTCCACAGTAATGCTTGCAGTTGGCACCTGCATCCATTTAAAACACATGGATAAAAATGCACGAGGATTCCATAAGCTACAGGTTACAGAACACTCCTAGTCCCTCAGTGTTGTTATCAAAGGAAGTGCCCAACATTTCCACTGACACAGAATATGCAGATCTCAGACTCTCAGTGGCCCTAAGCTGTCACCAGTGACATGACCAAAACAACACATCTTTTGTCCCTTGGCCAAAGTACAGGCATCCTCTATCAGAAAGCGCATCTGCACTCCTGTCATGAGACATGAAACACTGACAGGCATTCAATCAGACAGCAAGGAGGAGCCCTGCAATCTCAAGAAAGATTATAACAGAGGGCAGGGATGAAGTCAGCTACTTTGGCAGGTTGAATCCTATCCAAAGGCTAGAACCACGTAACTCCTGTTTGAAGCCATAGGCTGGCATAAGGTGCTGCAGTACGGCTCTTCCTTCTAAATGCAGTTTTAAGAAGGTGAAATTTTAAGTACTGAGTATCTGCCAGGTTCTTCCTCTCACCTACCTCCAAGAAGTTTAAGTCTCAGAAAAGATTTATAGTATAATTAAGTTTGTAACTCACACCAGAAAACTTGAATACTCACTTCTCTTAAGTTTACCAACAAATTGTAATTTCACTGCAATATTATTATAGCAAAGATAATATAGCAATAGTAACACTAGTGTGGAGGTAAGAGGTTTGCTGACACTGTTAAGCGATAGGCTGCCAAGGCCATACTTGTGGGAGGTCTATAATCACTTTCATGGATCAGTGTAACACTGACAGATGCTTTGCACTCTTGTTACGGTTAAAACAATTTAATTACCACTGTTACTCATTATGAGGAATCATTTAAGTAACAACCTGTAACCAAAGAATAGTATCTATTACACACAAACTACTGGAACTACAGACTACAGGACAACAACAAAAATCCCCAAACCAAAACACTATGCTGAACTTCTGACATTTTTTTCTCCCCTAAGTATATGAATACTTTTCCAGCTGCATTTGACTGTTAACCTGACAGCCTCACCTCAGTATCATTGTTGAGATTCCACAGGTCAAGCCTGCCCATCCCATCCACACAGGCAAACAAGGCTGGGTGAGTTGGAGACCACATCACATCATAAACGTAATCTGAGTTGTCTTCAAAGGAGTAGAGGGGCTTGTTATTCTGAAAAAAGCAAATGTAACAATGCAATACCAAAACTCTGCGCTTCAAATTTATAAAGTTAATGGGTAAACCAGAATACAGAACTTCAGCAGCATTATCAGCAGTAATTAGAGAGTGATTCACATTTTGACTTAATTTAAAAAAATGCCTCTGCAGAAAAGCATTCCCAAATTAATACTATTGTAACTGCTATTGTTAAAGGGATGCTTTCCAAAGCACACAGCCTTTTTGCTGGCTGCTACTATAAAACAATTGGTAGCAAGCTAATATTGTAAAAGATAGTAAATTCAATGAATTAATAATGTTCTAAATCAAGCCAGTGATAATTCAGCAACAGCACTTCAGATTATTACTGGGAGATTCCAACAGTGCTTCCTCTGCTTTGCATTGCCCAGAGCATGAAACTAACAGAAAAAGAGATAATTCTGGCAGTGGGAAAGACAGATATTTCAATGGCGAGCCTCCTGGAGTTTAACAGATACCAGGTTTTGGTGCTGCCCCTTAACTCTCCACAAAATTGTAGCAAAACATTTGCCTTGTGCATAATACAAAGTAACTGATTTTACAACATGATTTACATTTGATTACATTGTAATAATTAGTGAAACAAAGGGCGAGAGGATGAACAGGATGGATCGCAAGTATACAAATGATGTACAATCTGAAAGCAAAGCTTTATGTTGTTAACTGTAGTTTTGCTCATCAGCTGTCTCCTCTTTGCAGGCCTGCTGCTAGGAACCAAGAGAGCTTCATACAGTTTGATTTCAGTTTACTGAAGTTTCTTAAGTAGCTTACATTATAGCACCACCTTGTGTCAAGGACTATGAAGAAAACCACTGAACTATCTAAGTTACCTTAGTTGTCCAAAGCTTTACTGTCCAGTCAAAAGAAGAGGTGACAAAAAGATGTGAGAAGTCTACAGGTCCAACTGCTGCATGGCAGTTGATACCTGTGATTGGTCCCTGGTGTCCTTCAAACATCTCACTGATTCCAGCTTTGCTGTTTTAGAATATATAACCAAGGTTAATTTATCTGGAAATCGTACACCTGCAGACAGAGACAGCACTGAAATGCAATTTAGATACAGCCACAAGAAAATTTTGCTGCTTCCTATGGAGGTTACCCCACTGCAAAAGGCTTCATTACCACAGGATCACAGAAGACCAGGCTTGAATACGGACCTTAACTTCAGTATCTATTTCCTGCTAACCTTAAGTGCCAAAACGTACCATAGGGAGAAGAGACTCATTCAGCAGGTACCAGTCCACACATTTAACCACATTATCCTCCAAGCAATAGCTAAAACTTTCATTCATGCAAAGAACAAAATCTAGTCCTCAGGAATGAGCACACAACTCCCATGGCCTTAAGGGAAGTTCCATGTACCTCATGGACACAGAGTTTGGATATAAACCAGTAACAATATATCCTTAATAGCCTCCTATCAGAAGCAATGAAAAAGAAGGGGGGGGGGGCAGATGGGAAGGATGTTACACAAAAGTGACACAATTTGAGGTATTTTGGAGTCAAAACACTGTGCGGCAAGGGTGATGTGTATCTGAGATGAAACCTGGACACTTGATTATATTTAAGAAAGCAATTGATAAGATACAGTCAGACAATTTCAAAATAGATTGACCAGCAGGAGAAAAGCTGTCCAATTTAAGATTTGTGCGTGATGTTACTGTACAATTAGCTACAGAACCGATACGAAGTTTGGAATGTTCTGCTACAATTCAGATGAATAAAACTGCAGTGACCTACAGTGCCCTCA
>JAVHNF010019259.1:0-14289 GCA_034783455.1 Micropsitta finschii | reverse complement strand
AGTGTACTTACAGAGGTAAAGACAGAGGTCCTTATCCCTTAAGTTTTTTCCTGCCTGCCTGCTTCCAAAGCTAGGCTCTGACTCATCATAAAAACTCATGCAAACCTTATTAACTTTGCTGTAACTTCCAGTATGCACAACATCACTGTCCCTGGAGGTCTAGCATCTTATCTTCTGGGCTTAGGACCATAAAAAAGTCCTAATTTAACTCAGTCCCGTGGTCTAAATATTGCCCATTCCATCATCACTCATCACTGAGTGGTCTGGGCTTGAAATTGCGTTATGCTCTGCCTAACCCTCAATCCCCAAGTGGATCTGAAGAGTTGTCTATGAGCAAAACAGGCATCCAGAAATCCTGTGAGGACTTGTCCTGCAGAACTACACCCGAGAGAAGACAGTGATCAGGATGAATAAGTATTTCTAGACCTTTGCCGCTCTCAGGAACTCTCAAATAGGTCACAGCATCAGCAGCTGGACAAAACAATACCCATTTCAGGAACCAGTGGCATCCATGACAGTGCTATTGCTGATTCCTCAGATGTAAAGCACATTGCTGGGAAACAAGGAGTCTTATGGCCAAAAAGCAAAGTGCACTTTGGCACCCAAAGAAAACTACATCTGTGTGCAACCAGCACAGTTCATACACTTGTGGGGGGAAACAGCCTGCAATGCAGTGAAATGCACTGATTTATGGTACTTGAGAAGAGCCCATGGAGAAGAGCCCAGATTCTCATGAATATTGCATAGGTACCCTCCTGCTGGGTGAAATGAAAAGTGAAGGGGATTACATCATAGCAAAAAAAGAATGAGGCCAGTGGAGGAAAGCAGAGTTCCTGTGTTGTATTTGCTGGTCTGGCTCTGACAACCTGTTGAAATTCTCCTTTTCCTCTCTGGTACAACCAGTCATCAAATGGTGGCAGGAGAGTGGCTATAGGGGTAGGGTGCTTCCAAAGCATCTTGGTCTCACTTGGACTCAATTCCCTGAGGATCATACACCTGAGCAGTCATTTCTTATTAGGACAGCAAACCACAGTATTGTGGAAGCGTGTCCCAGGGACAAAATATAACAAAAAGAAGGGCGGAAAAGCATGTACAACAATCAAACCTAGCTGCTGGTATAAGAAGACGACATAATATTCTTCCATCAGAACTCCGCCATGGCCAAATGACTTATTTATACTGAAGTATTTCTAATGAAGCCATCACAGTGCTATCTAAAGAAATGATGAATGTGTATATTAAATCATTCTAGTAGGGAGATGACAACATCCCTGCTGTGTCTTTATTTACCTTCTATATGAGCACCGATCCTCAGAGGTACTTAGGGCCTCTCTGCCATTTGCATACCCCAAATGCTTTCAAACCCACTGTGAAGCTGTCAACAAAGCCCAGAGGGCTTTACATTTTCACTGCCAGCATTTGCAAGGCTGCCTGTGTGCTACTTCCCTTCTCAATTACACCATAGATGAGTGGCAAGGCAATTCAGGGGGAGATGCTCTTTCACCACACTGACCCTGTGAGAAAAGGGCCACCAGATCTCACTTGAGACATGGACAGATCTTGGATTCACACTTTCACAGCTCCAGAGGCTGAATGAGCCAGAAGGAGGCTGGGAACACAAGACTAAGCCAGGTTCCCTCTGAATGAAGTAGAAAGGTAGCAAAGCAGCAAATCTATTTTATCTTGCCTCCAAAGGTTCCAAACTGGGAGTCCAAAGTAGAAGATGGTGGCTACTTGGTCAGATGTGCACCACTTGCTGGCCTGGTGCTGCAGGTTTGCTACTTCTTCTGTACTGCAGCTTTGATTATTTCCAGTGGATCCTTTCCTAGCTGTTTCCAGAAGATTCTTGGATGCATATCAAAAGATCCTGTCTTATGTGTCTGAATTTCCCCTTGAGTTTCCAGGAGGAGCCTGAGTTCATACCTTAAGGCTGTTCATTCTCTCATATGTCAAGAAATATGTTCATTAGACTTCAGAAGCAATAAAAACCCTGGGAAACCTGAGTAAATCCATCACTCAGCAACTCAGATGGAGGATGTGAGGATTATTCCTTAGGATGTGACTTCACAGGTATCATTAGCACAGCAAGTCACCCCAGTCTGGCTTGAACGGGAGAGTACATGAGAACATCCCTTGACACTGTTGTATGGTGAAGGATTTTGGATGGGACAGTATCTAGTAGTGCTCCCTCTTTTTCTCAAAAGGTAATTGTTCATAATCCTTTCACATCCTCCTTTTTCCTTGGGTTGTTTTTGCTTGGTGTTGTTTTGTTTCCTAAGGTAAGCAATAGAACAGTGACCTGGGAATACACTTACCCTCTTTTTAGCCAGGGATAAATGCTTCTGCCTCCTGTACCAAACAGGAAAACATAGAATCATAGAAAAATAGAATGGTTTGGGCTGGAAAGGACCTTAAGATCATCCAGTTCCAAACCCCTGCCATGGGCAGGGATGCCTCACAGTAGACCAAGTTGCCCAAGGCTCTTTCCAACCTGGCCTTGAACAGTACCAGGGCTGGAGCACTTACCAATTCTCTGGGCAACCTGTGCCAGCGCCTCACATGGAAGATCTTCTGCCTTAGATCTAACCTGAACTTCCCCTGTTTCAGTTTGAACCCATCACCCCTTGTCCTGTCACTACAGTCCCTGATGAAGAGTCCCTCTCCAGCATCCTTGTCCTTCGGATTGCCTCCATCTAGTGTGTGTGCCAACACTGAGGTATGGACAATGCCAGCAGCATTGGTACAAGTCAGATTTTGACCTTTTCTCAATCCTTTGCCCAGCATCTCTTTGGAAACGTGTGCTGCTGCTTGCCAGGAGCTACGGCACATGTAAGAATCTTTACCTGCAGGTGATCCTCCTAACTTTACCAAGTAATTGAAGCTATTGTTCAGTAATAAAGGGAATCATACAATGGGTTGATATAGCTCAGAATTGTACCTGTTTACGGTTTTATTTCATAGATGAGTAGGAGTCCTGTTTAGTGTTGTGACACTCATTCCCTCTGTAAAGACATTCCTAGAATAGTAATGGGTTTTGTTGCTTACCCATGGGGCTCAATTTGATGTACTCGGCAAGCGTGCAGGCATGTACACTGCCAACCTCTTCTATCTACTGTCTGATTGTATGACTCATTTTCACAGTCATCAGGCCGTCACACTGAAGTATCCAGTATCTAAATGGTGTGGTACTCCCACAAGGTGAAGTCCAAACCAGTACTGAAATGTCTACCAGGACACACAACAGATGCGACATACAGATGTGATCAAGACATTCGAAAATGCAGCTAACAGTTTCCATTCAATGTGATATAAATTTGTACCACCTGAAGAAGAGAGACTGGGGAAGAAAGAGGCCTAGGACAGAATGGCATCTGCTTTTCTTAGAGATACACAATATGATAGTTCACAGCACTCTTATCAAAATCTATGACTACAGCAAAGCAAATCATCCTTTTCATCTGGAGGACAGGTCTAATGAAGACATGTAGGCACAGACTGGATGCACTTCTTTTTCCCATATTGAACCTTTCTGCTGTTCTAGTACTATTTGTACACCTTCTCTAATGCTTGCTTTTGTTTCCTCAGTTTGTCTCCAGGATGGCTCAGATGCCTCCCAAGCAAGAAGAGATTCTTCCTTTGTTAGTTTCTTCTCTGCTGTCACAACCCTGGTGCGCCTTCACACTTCCCTAGCTCTTACATACACACAGGATCTTCATCTCCATGCTTTTCCCTGCAGAACTTGAGTTATGGAATATTTGTCTCCTGTATGTAAAATTTCCCCCGCTTCTCTGCCAATGTAACTTGTGATCTCTTTCATACAAAGACTGGGCATGTGGTTAAACCTTCCCCATGGGTAGCTCCATCCCACTTTGACCAGACTGCCTGAAGTCTAATCTGGAGCCCAATTTGGAGCTCTCTGCGTCGTAGCCACGCCATGCTGCAGCAACATCTGACTGAGTAAGACTCAAACTACACCAAGAAACTATCTACAGCTTTGCTTGTCTCAGTGCAAAGTCCCAGGGAAGGACCTGGGATTATCCTGCCGGGGCACATAGCAGTAAGGTGATCTTTAGGTTTAGTTTGTGTGTGTTTCTGCAGCCAAATTTAGGAAATGAAATTCAGCAAACAAAGGCAGTGGATATAGAATTTAGTTTATCCTATGGTGGACAGATGAGTGTGCAGGGGAGAGGAGGAGGTGTGGGCTGTAGGCTGAAGAAAGGAATGGGGACAGTAGAGCAGGGAGAATGACATGGTGAAGCAGAAGCATATATCCATGTGAAGCTTTAAATGTTTAACGTTCCCTACACATAAACCCTGGGAGATCAGGTGCATCACTTGACTGGGACACTCTATACAGTGCAGGGAAATTGGAAATTAGCTGCAGAAAGTCTATGGAGCCTTCATCCCAATATAAGAAGTCTTTATCCCAGGATTAAGTGTCATCTGTTAATACACTCCTTTATATCCCCTCTTCCCCTACTTACAACATGCACAGCCCTGTTTCTCCAAATTTCACCCAGCTAAAACCTGTGGCCCCAGACTTTTCCCAAAGCTATTGTAATGCCCTCTGCTCAAGCTTGTGGGTAGATAAATCTGTGCCAGTTACAGTAGCTTCTGGACTGGGCAGACAGTTCTTTGTCTGGTTTCTTTTGCTGGAATGTGGTGTGGCGAGGGTTTAAATCTGAGGTCGCATGGTTTTGCCACGTCTGTTCTATGAGCAGAGCTGATGTCCTTTTACTGATGGGGAAAGACACGGTGCTACAGGGTTTACATTGTTTTTTGGACGCTGATTTTATTAATTTCCCTTCATTAACATGAAAACAGAAAGAAACATAATTCCAACAAGGCAAGAATTTAAGCTACAGCTGTAGAAAGATCACAGTTACAGCAGGGTTTGTATCACACTGAACTCATTTCTGCTTTAATATTAAAAAGGTGCTTTCACTTTCATGCAGTAAAACAGTACAAGAAGAAGGAAAAATATTATTTCCAAGCAAGAAAGTTTACTGTGGGGATAGTTCTTGTTCTTTTGGCTTGTGGCTATTGACATCACAAGGCAGTGGCCAGATTATAATAGCTGATAGGATAATAACTAACAACTAACAGATGCAGTGCTTGATGCTGCAAGGCTTGAGGGAGAAGAGTATTTGCACCTCCTGGATTAAGGTATCTGATACCCAAATGAAGAGGCTTTTCTAAGTTCCTCCTGCAGTTGGACAGGTAATCTTCCCGTTTAAATCATATGTCTGCTTCTGACTTGGGCATCTCTCTTTCTCTGCTGACCACTGAGGGACCTTGAAGTTATTTGCTTCAGATGAGGCATCTGAATCATGCGCCTAATGTTAAGTGGTGTGGAATCCCCTCTTGTGTCCTCGTGTTGCCTGGAGGTTAGTTGAACTTCCAGATTGCCATAAGCAAGGCCTTACCTGCAAGAGCGGTGCCCTTTGAAGTAAATGAAGGGAAAAGCAGGAGGACAGTTCACTTGTATAGAGTGTTCACCTGCACTTCCTTACAGTCTGAAGCAAGTTCTCCCTCTTCTTCTTTGCTAACATCATGTCCCCACAACACCACTTTCTTTTACAGCAATGGCATAAAGGTATGGCCATAGGACACCAATTGACTGATGGTCTTGAGTCTTCAATCAGCATGCAGTAGGCCATGAGCACTCTTCTCCAGGTACTACTCCTCTGCAGTTGGATGCTTTTTCAGTTCCAAGGCTGCTGTCTGCCTAGAAGCGTATCCCAGGCATCACACTTAGGAGCTATGAAGAGCATGTTTTCCTCATGCAGGAGCCTAACCTGACACACTTACTGCATCTGCCATGTAAAGTCTGCCTCTACACACACAATTTACCTGTCCAGGAATAGGGAGGCCTCCACTCAGTGCTGCGCTCACAGTCTCCAGAATCCCTCAGAGATTCCTGCTACTTCTTTAATATAGAATGTTGCATAGCAAACACCAAGGTGATTTTCATTCTGGCCTTGCAGATCTCTGCTCAGGGGGTTTTATTGGTTAAGTGCTGCTTTCCTTAGAGAAAAAACTGCATCCACTAAGCTCACTTTGGAAAATGCTAGCATCTGCACAGAGATATGGCAGGCATAACATTAAAGAACGACAATAAAAATGCTATAACTTAGCCTATGGTCCGAAGGATTATGTTGAAAAATGACTGCACTATTAGCAAACAGCTAAATCCTTGGATTAAATGGCCCTGTGAGATAAAGGTGTTTCAACTCTCCCGTCAGAGGAGAGATATTACGTTGATCTATCTCATATTCACCCTCAAATTCCTTTCCATGGAAACATCTTTTATTCATGTGTGGGAAATAAGAGGCTGGACATGAAGAAAACTAAAAGCCTCCCCCTATCAAATGCCTGTGACCATGTTGCAGAAAGAATACAGCCACTTCCAAAAGTTACTCCATTAATGTTGAATACTAAACATGTACATCTATCCTCAAAGCCTCATCCCAGTGCTCATCTTACAGTGTTCACACACCAGTAAATGGCTCTTGTTAGAGGACATATTACTCCTTCGCCTCTTCAATACTGTATTGCCCCCATGTCAATATCTCTAGCACTGGTTCATTGGATACAGTTTGGGTGAAGAAACAGAATTATACTGGTTTAGGCCCCACCCAAATCTTGATGCTCTGAAGAACTCCATGATTTGCTTAGTTTAAGAATGGAAAATGCTATATATAACCCCCAGGAACAGTTAACCACAAGAACTGAGGGTCGTTCAGCAGTGGTTGACAGAAAGACCTTCAATAGCATCAGATGGTCCCTAATGCAAAGCAAGTGATGCAACATTCCCTAACTACTGCCTTGGGGTATCTTTACAGTCCAGTAGAGACATCATGCTCTGCAGTGGATGATGTGACTATGGAAGTTACTCTTTCTAGGTTCTCATGATAAAGAGCTGGGCACTTCCTGCAGAGGTGGGCAGCAACGTGCTTTCGGAAGAAGACATGGAGATACTTCCTAAACTTTTCTCCAACGAACGCGTAGATCACAGGGTTGATACAACAGTGGATCATGGAGAGCGTCTCTGTCACTTGGATCACTTTGTGCAGCTGAGCTTCAATTTCACAAGTTAAGACAAAAAGCACATATTGAAATGTGTACAGAAAAGATGAAATGTGGAACGGTGTCCAGAAGAGGAAGTAAAAGATCACAATCACAAAAATAAGCCTGACTGCCTTCTGTTTCTTCTCATTCTTACACTTCAGTAACGTTTTTAGAATCTGTGAGTAACAGAAAATCATAATAACCATTGGAACAATAAGACCCAGGATGTTCATCTTTAAAGTATAGGAGTACTTCCAGTTGATTGCCGTATCACTTGGATAATGAGGACTGCAAGTGTAACGTGCATTTTCCTTCTGAGTTGTGTGGAATACCATGCCAGGAACAGAAGCAAACACTGCAACAGCCCAAGTGACCACGCTGGTGAGGATGCCGTAGGTAACTGTCCTGGCTTTCAGAGCAAACACTGCGTGCACTATGGCCAGATACCTGTCTAGGGTCAACAGGATTATGAAGAAGATCCCACTGTAGAAGCCAAGCAGGTAGACACCAGAGAGAATTCTGCACAGAGCCTCCCCAAAAATCCAGTCGTGAACAGCATAATAAGCCCAGAAAGGGAGAGAAAAGACAAAGAGCAAATCAGAAATGGCCAAATTAAGCAGGTAGATGTCAGTCATGCTCCTCAGTCTCTTGTATTTTATCAGGATAAGGACAACAAGCATGTTGCCTGTGAGGCCAAATATCACCACCAAAGAATAGAGCGGTGGCAAAAGCTTCGCTGCTAAGTGCTTTTCCTCTGTTCCCCCACACGGTGCTGCTCCAACATAGTCATATCCTGTTGTCAGTTCCCAGTTGTCTGTGGTGTGGTTTTCCATGGTGCGTTGGTCTGGAAAGGAAGAGAAGGATGTTAAAGTAGAGAAACTCCAAGCTTGTCAGTGATGGGAATGAAACACGCTGGTGTCTTTCTCTGGAATGCTTTTTGCTGTTGAGCACATGAGCATTTGTACCTCAGGGTGTGGATGAGAATGAAACTGCAGAGCTCCCAGGAAACCCATCTCTGTACCTGTGAAGCCACACTGCTACATGTTGGAAGTGTGCTGAGGATGATTTCCTATGTGTACACTCTCTGGTGTGGTTTTCCTTCCCATCAGCTGCCTGACCCAACCAGAAGCAGAGGACTGATGAATTCAACCTGAGCAGTGGGTAGTTTGGGGCTGATGGGCTCAGCAGCAGCTCAAAACCACCACTTCATTCTCTCTGCAGGAAGAAACTCAGCTTGTGGCTGGAGTGACCCAGGGGCAGACCCTTGGTCTGCTTTTGTTGGAAGCTCATAATGATCCATTCTGATTTGCAGCCTGTGAAATCCCTGAAGCACCTCTTTATGTCTCTGTAGACAAAACTGTTAAGTTGAAAGGACCATTTTGTCCGGTAAGCACTGATTGCTCAAAACGTCAGTGTCCTCACTCTATTTTGTGTTAAAGAGGTTAATTTAGCTAAACCTAAGCTGAGGTCCTTGGGAAGGGCCTGGTTGCAAGGTCTTTGACCAGTTTCCTGTCCCAGGATCCGAGTCCCCCCTGAGCTGCCAGGTGCTAATGGAGATTCTCATGCTGTAGAGCCCAGACATGAACCTGCCCCAAAAGGAGCAAGCACTATTGGAGCAAAGTCTGCACCTTGGGAACAAAAAGAGGTGCTGCTTTTGCAAACCCTTTTCCCACCCCTTCCCCAACTTCTTCCCCAGTCTGGCTGTCATCTCTGCTCCGAGCAGTATGAAGACTGAGTACATCCGTGTTCATCCATTCCTTTGGCGTGTGGAGCATGGTGTGAAGTTTTCAGGAGAACCAGGAAGAAGAGAAACTTGGCGTGGTTTGGAGGCTGGGTCTCAGCTTTGCCTCGACAGTTTCTTGGGGAGAAAAGATTTGCTGCCAGACTTCTCAAAGTCTGGCTCTCAGGAAGCTCTTGCAATCTCTGTGAAGCCTTTCCCCCCCCCAAGCCATGCTAACTGCATAGTTATTTGCATACTGGGACGGTGGGTTTGTTGGTAAAGGAAGTGGCTCTGTATGGACAGTAAATAAGGTGATTTTAAAGTATCTAAGGGTTTAGATTTAAGTACTTTCAGCAACTTTTCTAGGAAAAAAACCCACCTTTATAAAACACTCTTTGGTCCAAAAAATTAACTTATTTCTTTCAAAACGTGACCAGACTTGGACACTGTGAAATAGTTAATATTCCATGCAGCTACGTCTGTGTTGCATGCCCTGACAGTCCAAGTCCCTGGTAATGCACCTAGCCAAATATCCTCATTTCTGATGTGTCACTCAGCCATGCTGTGTACTGGGATTATGGGATGTGGCACTGGCTGCAACAGAGCACCAGACTCGGCACGTCCTGTCTTGATCATTTGGCACCAGTGTGATGCTCATGTATAAACATGGGTATTGAAAACACTGAGGTCATAAACCCAGAATGGGATTTTATGAGTATGTGGTCAATAGGATTCATGCAAACATTACTGCAAGATGCTGCCTCCACATTATTGTGTAATTCTTTCTGTGCCAGCCCCTTCTTTCTGCTAACTGCTGTCTCAATGCCTTCCCTCCTTTTCCTCTGCTTTCTTGGAATGACAACCACATCTTCCCTGCATTTTATCTCCTTCCTCTCAATCCTTTTTGCATGCTTAAATTGTGGTCTCCCCTCAGACTGCTTCCTTTCACTAACTGAGCCCCGTTCCTCTAGCCCAGCCTTTGCTTCAGCAGCCTATCTGCAAAAGCACTTGCTACTTACTACAGTGAATTGTGTAGTAACCAGCACATGCTGACAAGGGAAACTTGAGGTACTGAATGTGGAAACCAGAAGGAGGAATCGTAAGTGGTTTTGTGCTTTACCCAGAAATATCACTCCTTTAGGATGCAGTGCTGGCCACTGGCTAGAATGCTTCAGTGGGTTAATCGACATGGCTTGTTCAGCTAATGTTCTAATGGTCAGATAAGCCCAAAGATAATACTGGAAGATCCCTGAAGAAAGGATGTTTCAGTGAGAGGTCTGTGTTATGTTGAATGCAGCTTAGATAAATGCAGGATTTCTAGATATCTGCAATCTGCTGTACAAATTCTGTTGCTCTGGTTAAGACCAGCAGTCATGCAGTTCTGGAGAGAAAAACTCCATAGACAGACTGAGTAACTCATGTCACTGTTTCTGTCTGAGTTTCAGGGCAGAGCCCTCTGTTTCTAAAGAAGAAAGATTTTATTGAAGTGATTTTCAGTTCATTTGCACAGTGCTATATAATGGTAGCAGTTCAAAAGGTGGAGTAAACAGAGGTAAAGTGCCAACTATGCTGCATGTGAACAAGTTCCGTGGCACAGAGTGTTTAAAACACAACATCAGATTTTCTGTACTCATCCTGTGAAAAGAATAAGGACTCTTCACTGAAATAAGCTGGTTTGTCCTTGCAGTAGCAGTTTTAAAATCCAGATTTCCATCATTATATATCATCTTATACATTTCTTATATATTCTCCCTGCCCATGGCAGGGGGTTGGAACTGGATCATCCCAAGGTCCTTTCCATCCCAAACCAGTCTGTGATTCTAAGATCTTCAGAGCAAACAAAATCACAAGCATTCTCCATCGTTCTTCTTAGTCAGCTCAATCTCTAGAGGTTTACTTCTTTGCTCACCTGGGTCCTCTGCTCAGGTCTTATAGTGGTTCTGTCCCTTAGAAATAGTGTATTCCATTTACGATATCCCATGCATTTCCCAGTGTAACTGTTAAAGAGGAGTTCCCTGGCAAGATTCCACGAGTATTTCTCACCTCAGGCATTAGACTACCTAAGCAACTCCTACATGTTAAAAACAAGCAAAGATGACTTACCACGTATCGTACGGTGCGAGTGATGGCTCGGGTTATCGCATCGAGAATAACGCTAAGCTGACTTGTCAGTCACGAGAGGAAGCTCGAAAACACCTCTTCCTGCATGAAAAAGGATGTATCCGTTTGAAAACTTCTAGCAAACAAGTCTGTTTGCACCGAGAAAAAAAAAATAAATCAAGGAGCAGTTCTCTTTTTTTCTAAAAATGGGCCATCAGATGTTACTTTTCTACTGCTGTGAGATGCACCGAGATGTTGAAATGTGGATCCTCCTAGGAGCTGAACTCACGGTTTCACAACCCGCAGCTGGAGCTGTAGAAAAGAGGGTTTTATATTGTTGTGGTCTCTCTTTCATTGAGGTAAGCTCCTCGAGGCAGGAACGGTTTGCAGGAGGTTCGTCCCTTTACATCTCTGAATCATTCAATACTTTATGGGGTTTGCCCGTGGACAAAATGTGGAGCTTTTGCATAAAGCTTCTGCTTCTATTCATAATTACCTGCACTTTGTGTTGGCTTCCTCTGAGTTTCAGTCTTTATATTTTAGGAGATGTGATTGATGCTATTTTCCTCCAACCTAGTCTTCTGGACTGTGCTTTTTGTTTTAATCCCTCTCATAAGACCATGACTTAGCCTCTATAGTGAGTCTCACCTTTTAAAACAGCACTGTTACCTACTTTTTGGAACCAAGCTTCAGAAAAGCCTGATAGAATCTGATTTCCGATCAGTTCGCTTCCTTGTGGCTGATCCTGTGACTTTTTGAGTCAAACTGAAGCTGCACCATGAGCAGCTTTTTAAATCCTTCTTAGACATCAAAGAAACCACACGGGAGGTTGGAAAGGTACAGAAAAAGCAAGAACAAGATGATGCCTTATCAGGTACCTGGGAACCTCTGAGAGAGAAACGCTGAGAAGATACCAAATAAAGTGCATCCTCCTGTTGTGTCCCCCCCCTTGACATCTCTTTGGTGAGTTCCAGAGGGTCTCATTCTATCAACCTAGTGAAGGTGCTAAAGGAACATCTTTCCTGCACTCAGCCCTCAATAACCTTAAAAGATTCTAAACTGCCAAAAGCCCAATGGAGATGTCTTGCTTTGAATGCTGCCATTCCTTAATGGAAGCCAAGGGAATCACAGCTTCTCAGATCTGGGGGGAGACAGTAACAAGCAAAAAGCGTGGCCTGTTTTCCTCATCAGCCCCTCTTTGCATGAGGGGGGGACTCTTCAAGGTCTTTATTCCAAAGGATCAATAGATTTTTCTCTTCCTTTCCCAATCAGCTGTTCCAGTGAGCTCTCAAGGGCTGGAGTCTCAGGGTCAAAATGAATGGCCACTGCAGGGCATTCTAAGGGTATGCTCACACTACCTGATGGACTGTATTAGACCCCCCTATAGAGTCAGTGGGAAGAGAGGTTTCCGCTCCTAAATAATCAAGCTCCTAATTGCTGCCAAACTTTGCTGCCAAAACCCTGCACTTTTGCCATTAATTCTTATAATTCTCAATGTATCAAATTATTTTTTCAATGTATAATTCCTGAACAGTGCACGGACTGAAATGAAGAGACACTTAAAGAATTCCTTTCTGAAGCCTGCTTCATTGCTCTCTGTTGCATGTAACTGAGCCTGCTGGAGACTCTAAAACCTTCTGTAATCTCAGTGTGATCAGCAGCTGGGTATTTCATTTACTGAGCAGCACTGTAAGATTGCAGAGGGTGTTGCACACCAAAAGAGGGCCTCTGCCACTCACGGTTACAGCGGTTGACCACGGGGAATGGTTTTGGTCTGCTCATCAGCTGGGTCTTACAGCTGCATGAGAAGCAGAGTGTGAATAGCTGTGACATCTGCAGTCCAAATACAGGGACACACACTGGCAGCAGGAGCCTGCATTGTGGCTTTGTTATCAGCACCTACACCATGTGTTCACTCAGCTCTACAGCAGCTGCAGATAAGCAGAGCTGCTGGGAAGTCAGATTTGGTCAGGTCTTACATGTGGCTGGAGGTGAGCCTGGGACCCTGGTTCCGTTTGCTGGCACTGGGGTGCTGCTGATGTGTTCCTCACCAGGGCTCTTAGATCTTCCTTTGGTCCCTACTCCCCTCAGTTGCTGTCAATGGGCCTCTGCAGGACTCAGTCTCCCACCCAGTCTGAAGCTCCATCACACCAGCCTGGGACTGGCCATCTTCCTGCTGCATCACCCCTTCTTCCCTGCTGCCTTCAAACCACCAAGCTGGATGTTTCTGGGTCCCGTGGTCTTCACCAGGCAGCTGAGTGAAGCAAACGAGAGGCTCTGAGCACTGGCAGCATCCGTGTGGGTAATTCATTGCTCACTGTGAAGCTGGACTAAAACCTTGGCAGTAAAGGCAGAATTTCAAGTACACTTGAAACAAAAACATATGGGGTTTGTTCCTAGTGAAAGAGCAAGAAAAACCTTCATTTGCTTGGGACCAAAGTGTTTCCTGGGGAAAGCAGGAGGGCACTCAAATTGCCTGGTGCTCTTCTCGGTTTTGGAAGTAAAGCATCATTCTAAACCACAACCACAAGGGCAAGCCTTGCGTTTAGAAGCTGAAACTTCCTGTGTCGACTTTTGGTAAAATGCAAGGTGCCTTTACTCCATTACCCAGGCCATGCATCTTTGTGCCTTGGCTTGCCCCTGGGTGGGAGGAATGCAGAATTGCTTCCTGCATCTCCTCCTGAAGCATCTTTCTCATGGGATTTCCAAAGAGAAGGTGTCTCAAATGGGAGGCACCTCCTGGCCGAGCCTGATGGACAGAACTGTTATGGTTTTGCTTGAATTTTAGATAAGAAGATAGCATGTTCTTTCATCAGAGCTCCACCACCAGCAGCCACATTCACACTTCATCTGATAACAACCACCTAATGTGGTAACACAGTATTTAGGATTCAACGTTTGCTTTCTCAAAGACACCCTGATACTTTGCCCTATCTTGGCTTCCATCTGGGTGTATCCATATTGCTCATCAATGATGGTTGTTCCTAAATATCCCCATGAGGCAGGTGATGCAGAAACCAGCAAAAAGGGGTGACAGGATTTTGTCAGACCTGCAATAGTTAATGCTGCATCTACCATGTACGGACAGTCCTTTGGCTGCAGCAATGCTTCTAAGGTAATAAGCAAGGAAATAACCCTACTATAGTCAACTGGAGTTCAAGTGGAGGAGATACAAGATGAACTGATGAAGTCTTTTCTGTGAGCCTCTGGTTATGAAACAGTCTCAAATCTCAATTCATAGAATCACAGAATCCCAGAATGATTTGGGTTGGAAAGGACCTTAAAGCTCATCCAGTTCCAACCCCCTGCCACAGGCAGGGACACCTCACACCAGACCAGGTTGCTCCAAGCCCCTGTGTCCAACCTGGCCTTGAACACTGCCAGGGATGGGGCAGCCA
>JAVHNF010019248.1:0-12637 GCA_034783455.1 Micropsitta finschii | reverse complement strand
TGGTGAAAGGCAACAAGAAGACTTCAAATATTATCAGTTTCCTAAAAATACTGTTGTGTTCATGATACTATCAGCTCTTTTTCAGAGCAATGAAGTCTAGAAAGTGTTTTCTTTCACGCAAACTTTTGGGTTTTCCTCTTTGTCTCTGGAGTTGTCCCTGTAGCCATCCATCACCTTTCTCCACAGGGTTTTGGAAGTTTCAGCGCTGCCTTCAAACCTCTGTCACTGGTAATCATGGTGTGATGGATCACTTCTGATCTGATCAGAACTGATCATTGTTGATCAGAGACATATTCCTTTTGGCATAGAACTTGGCAGCATGATATATCCCTGTGCACTGAAAATGCATGGATGTCTGGCCATGGTGTTTCTCAGGGTTGTTAACTAAGTCTGCAGCTCACTTTGTTAGTACAATCAGCAAAGAGGCCATCTGTCCTTTTCCTCTCCATCTCCAGCTGCTCCTTCCCACCCATGACTTTGCTCAGGCTTCTGTCTTCATATGCTGGAGCTGAAACAATCAGGGATGAGTTCTACTTGAAGACTAACCTGGCCAAAAGGACCAGCTTATAATAAGACCAGTTCACTAGTACTGACAGGAGAGGGGGAACAGGAAGGTGACACCAGGACAGAATAAGATGACAGGACCCTTTCTCAGCAGCATCCCTGTTTGAAGAAGGGTTAAAATGAGCAGGAACTGCAGTCTCAGCCCAGGCTGCTCTGCAGGGCTGGTAGGAGATGGTACCAGGAGTCAGGCAAAAGGCACATCTCAAGCACTGAAGTCACTTGCTAGACAGATGTCAAATGCAGCTTAGGATTTCTTATTGGGAAAATGAAACTGTATGTGTTTTCTAACATGGGAAGAATAGCCTGCTTTCCTTTAACCTGATTCTTAGGACTAGCTGAACTGATTTGTCTAAAATATATCTTGGCTTTCACTGTCAAAAAAGCCCAGACCAATCTGAGAAGAAAGCACTGCAGAAAATGTCAGCCAATGAGGTTAAGTTTTGCAGCACCATTATCAAGTGAAAGCAGAGAGGTAGGGGCAGATGACTTACATCAACACATGGTGTTACTGAAGCTCTTCAAAATCATAACAAACTTCAGAGTATAATTGGTTTTTACGTTGTCCTTTGACTAAATTTCAAATGCTTGTGCAGAAGTACTTTTCCAGACAACTTACAAAAATTGGATGTAGGTTTTTTTAATTTTGAAAACTTACATAACTCCAAAACTAAAGGCAGGTGTTACATACAGACATAGACCATGAGTCAGAAGAGCACTGAAACACATGGGCATACACCAGTCCAAGTGATTAGGGCATCAAAACCTAGGAGTATGCAGTGTAGATGGACATGGGCTGCATAGGTGGACGTTAATTTGCTTGTCCAGGTAAAGGTTAGCACTGGTATTTGATATTTGCGTGTCTGGATCCCAAGTTTACGTGACCAAAATGTATCGTCCTCTCATTCAGCCTTACTTCTGCTGAGCTGTCTGCTCTCCTTGGCTCATTAAGTCCAGCTTCTCTCACTGTGTTTTTATTTCACTTGTATACTTCAGTCTTTATTTATCTAAATACACCAGAGATAATGTGGACAGCATCCTTAAGGATGATATGCAGAAAGGTTTCCTGGGCTCTACTCTTCTTGATGCTGTAAGCAAAGGCTTTCCTGGGTGAACACTATGAAGTTCGCAGCTGCACGGGGTTTGAATTAGATCTGATGCTTTTACAATGGTGGTGACCGTGTGTCTGTGTCTATTAGTATTTTGTTGCACTTTTTTTACTTTGTTTTATACATTGGTTAGCTGCCTGCACACCAGAGTTTTAAATGGTGTGACATGTGGCCTTTATTAGGCACCTAGGGCCATGATGCCTGTGGTAGGTAACATAAATTAAATATCCACATTCAAAGGGACATGGAACAGTGCACATGTCTACTATTAAGGTATCTTACTTTCCAAATGAATGTTATGTGCAAACTGCCTATTTGAAATGGTTCCTGGCTTGTGCAAACTCCAACCCGTGCCAAGGCTCCTTCTGGCATTTTAACAATATAAACGGTTGTGTTCCAATGCCATCTTGGCACTGTTTAATTTATAGTTTAGACATGGTGTAAATGATAAGCTGTGGGAACTCCAACTGCCATGTAGCTAATTGTATTTGCTTTGACATTGCCATTTAAATGTGTCACATAGCTGATGGTGGTGTGGTAGGAAACCTGGAGTAGTTGTGGGGATCAGGGGCCAGGATTTTCCAAAAGGGGAATTCTGGAGTTCTTGCAATAAACTAATCTGATGAAAACTTACTAGCTAAGGATAAAGGAAACCCTGAAAATCTGGCTATCTGTTGCTGTTCACTGAGGAAAAGTGTCTTAATATCACATCCATTCAAGTCTGGGTGCTGAATATGTTGGGGGGGGGGAAGAAAAAAAAGAATATCCTGAACACAAACAGATATTGATGAGTATTTATTGTGGGACCGGATTATTTTTATATTTGCTCTCAAATTAATGTAGATTTTCTAAAGAAAATGAAAAAACCCCACATTTTCATTTCTAGGCTTTAATAGATAATATGCACTGGTCTTTCTTTAGCTGGGGACAAGCATAAGATTAGTACAACAGAAAGATTCAGCTTTAATTCCCACTTTTTGTACAAAGAGCTGTAATCAAAAAGCTAATTGTAAGTCTGTTGTCAGGATGCTGCTTGTTGAATGTTTCATTCTGTGTTGGTGGCAGCAAAAATAAAACCTCTAGAAAAAAGGATGTGGTTATGGCATGAATGTAGCCAGGAGACAGAAAAGAGGTTTTAGTCCCCAATTTCAATTCTGAATCCATTGTATGTGTTCTACAATTGATTTGGGTGTACACAGTATTAATTCAATTTATATAAATTCTGAAAGTGCAATGACCTGATGACAGTTCCTGACAGTGTGCAGTACTATGTGAAGGGCAATTTGTTTTTCAATAAGGTGTGTTGAAATAGACCAAATGTTGGATGCACTGGTCTAACCCTGAACATTGACACTTGTAGGTAGTTACACAACAAAGCAGTATTTTGGTGGGATAGTTAAATTCAGTTTAGAAGAATACTGTTTTAGAAGATTTAGGAGCTAAGTGCTATTTTGAGTTCTAAAGGAAAAAATTGTACTAATGGGATACGGATCTGCCATAGCATTTTAAAAACTCAGTACAGAAGATTATTGTGAAAAAGTCACTGCAGTCAGTCATGTGGCTGCTAATACAGATTGTGACAGTGATTAACAATGATGTAATTTGAATTCACTGAGGAGTTAAACATAATTAATTTTTTTTCCAGCCACTATTTAAGGCTGACATGTGGACATGTGATGAACATGTCTCTAAGTTTTTTTTCATAGAAGTTTTTTGAGTAAAAAGTATTTAAATATTTTCACATTCTTGTGCAATTTATAATCAAGCTGGGGACAGAAAGTTTAAATTCTAATGTTTAGCTGTAAGCAAATTGCCAGGTAAGCCGTGTAGCTGATATGATGGCCCTCCCATTAGGTAAAATGAGTTTTCAGAGTAGTTACAAAACACTTCATTTACTTATTGTAGGGCAATGTGGCTGCAGGATAATAGTAAATTATAACCATACCTTAATGACCCTGCTAGGTACAGGTCTTCCACGTTCTATAGCCTAACAGTATGTCCAGATGAAGAGGTAGAAGAGAAGAGCTATTTGTCTTGCATGGTAGCAATCCTGATTCTGCATTTGGGATGCTGCAGTATGCTGATCTTTCAAATCTAGTGTAACTCCTGTTTTAATGGAATTGCTAAAGAAGTCTGAAAATGGTCCTTTCTCCCCATCTGATAAATGATATGTATTAAACTGGTCTTTGTGAATTGAAGAGGCATGGCAGCTGTTCCAATTTCATCTTGGTACAAAAAAAACAAGGCAGAAGATGATGAGTGTTGGATGGGTTCCTTTTTACTGAAGAAAAGACATCAAATTGATGGAATTATTTATTTGTGTTACACTCAGTGTCTGAAGGCCAGCCACGTGCTATGACTGCTCAGAGGTAGACAAATCCCTGTGAGGTCAGGCAATCACTGGGATGGAGGAGCAGCTACAGTGATAGCCAGTGTTAGCATACACCAGTGATATATATTAAAACATGCCAAGTGTTGTGTCACAAGAAGTGTGTTTTTCTCAATGTCATGCCCATGGACTGACCCAGTAGGGGAAGCTGTGTGGCCATAGTGCCTACAGAAACAGCCAGATTCACCCAACTTGACTGGGAAACAGAGCTATTAATAATGGTGAGATTAGACACAGAAGAAAGTTACCAAGGCATGTGATCCCATCTCCAGACAAAAGGGTTAGTGAGGAAGACACCCCAGATGACTTTTGTTACCCAGGAGCAGCATGATGGTAATTCCTGAAAGCAGTGGAAAAAGCAGGGAGCATCTGGATCCCATCTGTGACATGGTTTCCTGTCTCTGTGCCAGAATGACCTCTCACACCATATTCCCTGGAAATCACCAGAGGTGAGAATTATCTCTGCTGTTCCTGGCATAGCCCCAGAGAAGGTAGTACACTGAATTGCCTCTTGTTAGTCAGTGAAGGAAAAAAAGTGCTAAGGCATGAATCCTTGCAAGGTCCCTGTATTGAAAAAAAAAGATCTTGAAAGGGTCTCACTGTCTTCCTGAAAATGCCTACTGTGTGTTGTATCCTGATAACATGAGATTGCTTTTCCTGCTTTCCTAGAGCTGTACAGTTGGAGACCACCATCACCAGTGTAGCAGAAATTGAAGTTAAGTTGTAAGTGATTGGGACATAACGATTCACAGTGCTATCATCTGGGAAGTCCACAAGGCAGTAAATGGACTTTCTGAAAGCAGCAATGCATCATTTCCAGACCAGTGGCCTAGTAGAATGCTTGAGAAACAAATGCTGAAAAAGTGGTTTGGGTGAGACATAAAACACCTTGATCTGGGTACTGCAGTCATTCCTGTTTGCAGTGTGGGAAATCCCAGACCTCTATCAGCTCCTCACCATTTCATAATGACAGTCCTGTGATGCATGGAGTCTGATGAAAAAAAATGACAAAAAGCAACTTCCTATTTCATGAAGTGTTGCTGTTGTGTGCATTTCTGATGAGAGAACTTTGCCAAATAGATCTGAGGATGATACAAAAATGTTCCACACAGTCAGCAGAACTTCACCTGGAAATTGTCTCCTCCCGTTTGCCAGTGTCTTCTTCACTGCAGTCCTCCTCCTTACTCAGTGAAAGCTGATCTCCCATTAAAAAGTGTCAGTGGGAGAACTGGGTGAAGGAATGGACCCCTTGGCTTACTTCATAGACTAGGTGGTTAAGCTGGTTAATTCTGCAGAGTGTCAATTGGATTTAATTAGCACCTGCCCAAGGGAAACAGGTTAGGACTCATTGGTCTACCTGGCTCCAGATCCCATACAAGTGGAGAAAAGCTTTCTCCCCATGAAGATAACTTGTAACCTTAGGCTTTTGCAAATTCTTATTCATAGCCTCAAGGAGGCGCATGAAATATACCTAAAAAATAGTTATTGTCTGATAAAATGAGCATGGGTATCAAAAGCTGGATTCACAAGGCCCTCATTGAGAAAGGAATAGGCACCATCAGAACCTCAGCAAGTGAGTGGTGGAGTCTTGTTTTGGTACCAAGACCAGACAGGAGAAACATGGTCCTGCCCTAAACTTTGGTTCTGCTAGTGCTGTGTTTCAGTGTGATGCTTATCCAACACTGTGAGTAGATGGGTCATTTGAATTAACGGAAGTGTGACCACTAGTCTTAGAAAAGGTTGCTGACAGATCTTTTCATGGTTAATTTCTGCTTTGCCCCCCTTCTCTTAAAAAGGATTGAACTGTACCTTTGGTCATGAGGGGAAAGCAGTTGCTTTCCAGAAGTTCATGGTCCATGTACTGAAATTTGCACGATACACATAGCATAATTGAGGCAGTGTTTCAGGATATTCCTGATATTTGCCATCTGGTCAGTCCAGGCTGGAGTATGTGATGGGCCCTAATGGCTAGGCTGAGTTGTCAAGAGTGAGCAAGTATGCAGATCGCGGAATACACCAAATTCACAACAGCAATTGTGATGTTCTGTTGTGATTCTTAGGATACTGTGACAAAATCAGCTTTCCATGTTCCCTATCTTAATCTTTGCCCTCATCGTAGTAATGTATGCTGTCTTATTTCTTTCACAAAACTGTAAGCTGCTTGCTTTTTTCTGGCATGTCTTCATCTCCCTAAACAAATGCAGGCCCCTGGCTTTGGGTGCCTTCTGTTCTAACTGAAATGTGGCAACTAAGCCCAGCTACTCCTACCCGTAACAGGATGAAATACAAGCCACGCACCTGGAAGCTGTCCCCATGGAATGTCATCAGGCTATGCACAGTCCAAAACCTAGTTGAAGTCTTCGCCTTTGTGATCTCTACCCTTAGCACTGGTCCTAAGCTTCATGATAGCATGTAAACCTATAGTTCTCAGAGCTTCTCAAGTAAGCATAAGGTCTCTGAACCTACAGTTAAAAGTGCCCATATCCTCTTGGTAGGTCTCACAGGAGTGTGTCACAAATGTTTAGAGCTCAGCAGCCGTTATCATAGATCTAGCCATAAGCTACACAGTCTTCTTAGTAACAGTCCTTTTAGCTTGGGGGTCTTTGAATCTGGTAATAAGCCCTGCAGTCTATGACAATCTGAAATCTTACTTTAGTGTTAAGTGCTGTTCTGCTCATAGACTCAGCCTTACAGTTGAGGGACATCTGCCTATTGAGGAACACTTTGTAGGCCACTTCCACATCTCTGTGTTAGCCCAAAGCCTGTCCTGGTCTAGCACTGCCAATATGCATAGGGAGAAGTTAGATTTTGTAGCATTTTGGAAGATGATTGCCATGGTTGTTGTGGAGTGAGTGTGTACGTGGGGTTGGAGGGAGGCTGGGATTAGGGAATCTCAGTGTAGATTTTGGAGAATTGGGTGGAAGTTCCAGAGGACCCTTGGCTGCCCTTCTGCTCCCTCCTTCCTCTGGCAGCAATGCCCACCATCCTACACCAGTGCTACGCCAGCAGTCTGCCTGTGTGCAGCAGGAGGCAGATATCTGCAGCAGGAGCAGTTGGTTAGTTGTTCCCCATCTCTCCTGACAGGCAAAGGCAAAGGCAAAAGCAAAGGCAAAGGCAGCGGCAGAAGGGCCTTTCTGCTGCTGCTGGCAGTCTGCTGTGGTGGGTGAGAGGCCATGCTTGAAGAAAGCTCTGCTTTCCTGAGCTCTTCCAGGGTCTGAGCTAATAGCCTAGAGCAGACCCAATTATTTGCACTTAGGAATGATGCCAGTGGGGAATGACGGTACCGCAGTGTTTCTCAGGCTCTTATTGCAGCACCATTTAATAATGCTTAAAGCGTGACCTGCAGCACCCCTGGTGCTCATCCTGGATTGCATCAGGTCTCATATACACTGTTAACAGGCATTAGTTTTTCCAAAGTTTTGTTCTTAAGGGAACTGTTTTGTTTGGGGATTTTTTTTTTGGTGCTAAGGATCCATGTGAACTGACCCTTTTTTGGCTTTGATCCTGGAAGCCTGGGAGTACTTGAGAGCTAGTCAAGCAAAGCATTTCACTTAACCTGAAGTGCTCAGCTCTCTGTTGGCTGAGACTCCTCTCATGCCTGAGGGCTTCATGGAACTCTGAGCATCTTGGAGCATCAAGCCCATTACCCAGCGCTTCACCTCCCCGACTGGCTCAGTGTGATTCTTGGCTCTGCTGTGTCTCTGGGAAACAAGCCATCCTTCTGGTTAGGCAACTGGCAAAGCTGCCAGTGTGCTCAGCTGCCTTCCAGGAGCTGGCATCTCTGGCAGAAAAGAGTGCTAATTCATAATTTTTCTGCATTCACTGTTAGTTTTCCCTGATTCACAATGTTATGACTTTTCTTTCACTCCTGATTCAGGAAACTTTGCTGGCTATAACTGTGGTGACTGCAAGTTTGGCTGGACTGGCCCTGAATGCAACATGGAGAAGCCAGCAGTTGTCAGGAAGGATGTCCACTCCCTGACACCAGAGGAGAGAGACCAGTTCTTCGATGCTCTAGACCGTGCAAAGACAACCATTCACCCAGACTATGTAATTGCAACTCAGCACTGGACAAGTCTGCTTGGCCCCACTGGAGAGGAGCCACAAATTGCCAACTGTAGTATTTATAACTACTTTGTTTGGCTTCATTACTACTCAGTCAGAGACACACTATTAGGTTAGTGCTTTTCTTATCCAACGGGCTCTGCAGGTAAAGGGAAGGGTTAAAAGTATCACTGCTGAACAAAGGTAAGTATGCTTAACACATCTGTGCTGCTTCATTGAGCAGTGGATCTCAGGAGAGGCAGATCTGAGGAGTGAAACAGTTGATGATGAGAAGCTGGTGGTCATCCACAGTTCAGGGAGGTGTGTTTCAGACCTGCTGTGCTCTGGTCTCCTCACCCCGTGACAGCGGCTGGAGCACACCAGCTGCACTCCTGGTGCATCTTCTGTCTGACAGAGAGGTGGTTCACAGGCTCCATTGCTGGGTAAACTGAAGTGTGGTCAGACAGTGACTGAATTCAAAAAGGTGTTCCTACTCCACAGGACAAGGTAAATGCAGCAGCAGGAGGAAAGGACTCTGCAGTGAAGGCAGAAAACATGCAGACATGTTTGGGAGCAGAGTACTACTGCTTTCTGTGGACATCAGCAAGTGTCTAATGATGGGATTTGCCTGACTAACCATAGCCAGCTTTTAAAACCAAACCAGGTCACAGGTTTGGGTATCTAACACTATGATTTCTCCCAGATCCGAATTCCAGTCCTCATAGCTCTTCTAGACAGAAGTACCTATGCTAAGCCCATTTTGCAAAGACCAGCTCTCACTGGAGACAGCACCAGTATGACTTTTCTACCTGCCAGTCCTATGTGCGATCTGAACAGCCCATATATACCTCCTTGCTAAAGATTATCTGCTACTCTGCAGTGGGTTTTCTTCAGTGTGTCCTTCTGACACTGTTCTATTTTGCAGGGCTGAAAGAAGCAGTCTCTAGCCTAGCAAGAGCAAAGGTCCTTCAGGGACAGCACAGAAATATGGAAAGGGAAAAAGGCAACTTCTAGCTGCAGTGATAAATAAATTCATATGTGGGTTGAAGCTTGCTGCGGTAATAAATCTGTATGTGGTTTGAAGCCTCCAGCCTTTGAGTGTCTTAATTCTCATGCGTAATAGTAAGAACACAATACAAGAAATAACAAGCGCAATTTAAAGAAAATTGGTAAAGAACATCAAATTACTGTTGGCAGGTTATGGAAAATGCTGAGGTTCTTGATTGATGCATTGTGTAGGTCCTGCAGCTGACCAAAAGAATGAGATAATGCAGTACATATTAGCAAGGAGCTAAGATTTCAGACAATAAAAATGTTTCTTAAAAGCAAAATCCACTAAAGTGATAAGAAATCTTCACAATGTCTAACTTTAAGGGGAATGTGAAGTTTTGAGAAGCACTGAAGTGAATAGCCACAGCGGAGTTTGTTTCACTTGTCCCAGGTAAGTGTTGTAGCTTGTGATGTGCATGCTCTGTCCAAAGGTGCAGAGCTGCAGGTTTTTGTTTAACTCCACTCCAGGCAATAGAAGAATGTGCTGTCTTTCTCTCAAGACTCATTTGGTGCCTAAGTGCTTATTTTATCTTCTCTTTGTAGGACCTGGCCACCCGTTCACAGGTATCGATTTCTCCCACCAAGGACCTGCCTTTGTTACTTGGCATAGGTACCATTTGCTGTTGCTGGAGAGAGACCTGCAGGTTAGCTGAACAGTCTTCCTGTTCCTCATGCCTATTCTATATTTTACTATGTGACTTTGTTGAGCCAGACAAGGGCAACCTATTTCCTAGCATAGCTTCTTACCCAGACTCCCAGGAGTGTTTGCTCGCTGATACTTTTTTGTTTAAAGTGAAATTAGTGGTTTCCAGGTACTGATCGGTTTCTCACTGTGAACAGTGATGTGAAGGTTATCATGGAGATCTTTATTTCATCTCCACAGCAGAGGACAGAAACTGTGAATTAACACCATTTTTCAACAAAATCAAAGCAACACATACACGTAAACCATGGTAACATGTATCGTCTGGTGATGCTGAAGTTACCATTCTAATGAAACCAACTCTAAATACTATGCAAATCTAAGTATCCAGCAAATCTAAATATTAACCTCTTTAAATGTGCCAACATATACATTTAATGCATATATATGTATTTAGCAATACATCTTTTAAAGACACATATGTTAATGTGGCCTACAGTCAGTTGCAGAAGCATTGATTCATTTCCATTTGCATTACTTCTACATTGTCAATGTTACTGAATTTCAGCCTTGCAGTTCTCTAATGAAAATGGTTGGTATCGAAATATCTTCAGGATGTTGCTTGTGTGAAATCGTAGCTAACAAGCAAGTACAAGCAAATGCACTGTATTCCTCTGTTAATACAAGTTCAGATTCTTCCCTAGGGCTAGGCTTTCTGGAGCGAAAGCAAACCACATGCGCAATTTTACCCATTACCCACTTACATCACTCAGAAAACCTCTTAGTTGCTTACGGCTCAATTCAGGCTGTTCCTGCTCTCCTGCGTGGTCTCTGAGTTGGCAGAAAACCTAACATGGCCAAAAGAAGTGCAGTCCAACATTAGAGAAACTAGTGACAATGTATTTGCTACAACTGACATAATGCTGCAATCTCTTGAAAGGAGTTGAAGCTACACTGTGAAATGCATATAGCTGAAACACAGAACAAAAAGCAGAATATCCAGTGAAATATTCAATGAATACCCAATAAACAAATCCTGCAGGAGTCTCTTCCTCTTTCCTTTGAAGGTGATTCTCTCTAACATGTTTCTGTTCATTGCAGCAACTGATAGGCAATGACTCCTTCGCACTGCCCTACTGGAACTTTGCCACGGGTAGAAACGAGTGCGACATCTGCACGGACCAGCTCTTTGGAGCACTGCGGCCAGATGACCTGGGGCTGATCAGCCTGAACTCCAGGTTCTCCAAGTGGCAAATAGTTTGTAACAGGTATAAGAGTATCCAAGGCAAGCTTGCATACTGACCAAACATTGCTTTAATTCAGTACCAACAGCATGGGCTCCCCTCTCAGTGGGTGAGAAACAGGAGAAAAGCCAAGTCATCTTTTTTAAAACTGGGCATCATGGTCAGTGTGTGTGTAGATGGTGCTGTGTAAATTCTCTCCCTGGTATTATGGAAGTATATTTTCTAAAGATGACTTTTCTGATACAGGATTTTAGTCTGTTCAGTCAATCTGAGGATGCCAAAAGTCTGCAGAGTTTGCACGTTGGCAAGTATCCTTTTAAAGAAGAAATGCCTGCATGTTGGTTCTCTCTAACCCAACTGAGTCTGGAAGCAGAAACAGAAAACTGTTTTGGCATATAGGAAGCTAGAGATAGGCTGAAAAATCTGTTCCATTGTATTGGGTGAGACCTTAACCCTGAAATACTTAGTGCGGTTTGGGGACTGACTTCAAAGTGCCTGAGATTTCACATGGAAAACAACACAGGGACAACCAGGAGCTTGTGGCCAGCTCTCTGTAGGCATACACTGATCTGGGTAAGAGCAGGGCTTTGACAGGTTATTCGCATGCAGGACTGCAGTGCTTATGGCATACGATGCTGCCTGTTAAAATACCCATATACCATTCTCCTTGCAGAGCAGGAGTAGCATGCAATTAGTCAGATGGAGGTACCAAGAGTTCAGGGCTTTTCAAAAGAGTCTCTTTCTCTGGGTACCTAAAGAGCTACTTGAAATTCTAGCTTTAGGCACCACTTGGCTTTAAATCTCACCCCTATTTTTTCTCTAAGATAAATAGGGCTTTTTTTTTTCTGAAAACTGAAGTGACTAAACTTTTGCCTTGCCAAGGTCAAACAGAGAAGAGGTTTTGTTTACTTCAGGAGTTTCTGAAAATGCAGTTTCATCTCATACTGAATAGCATAGAATATTTTCACAAGTGTTACACTGTTTTTCTCCTCCTTTCCTCTTTCTCTCCCTGATATAAAAGACTTGCTCACCATTAGTTACTGGGCAACCCTTGCAAAAGCAGGATGTCCTCCAGACCCTGAAAAAGAGGATGGAAAGCATTGCAGTTGCTTTTCTTCTAGAGGAGGCGAGGGATGGAAAGTCAAATCCCATTTTCTGTTATTCCTTGCATTTTCCCAGCTCACACTGCAGCTCTGCAGTGGGACTTCCCTCTTTTTTTTTTGAGTTAAAAACTAGTCTTTACTCAGGACTGAGAGTTTGTCAGATCCTCTCTCTGTGGACAATGAACCTGGTAACTCTTGTCCAAATGACTGATGGTCCACAGAGGATGCAGAGCCACAGAAAACTATGGCACAGTGACAGTTCTGCAATGAATTTATCTCCCAGGACATAAGAGGTAAACTGAGGTGCCCCAGGAGATGTCAGTCCCTGACCCCTGCTCTCTTACAGATATAGCCAAGGCCTCGTTCATACTATGGGTCTAAAAGCCAACAAGTCCTCACCTTATTCTGGCTTGTGTTTCTGTTTGACACTCAGCTTGGATGACTACAACCGCCTGGTCATGCTGTGCAATGGGAGTGATGAAGGGCCGCTGCGG
>JAVHNF010019228.1:587-12030 GCA_034783455.1 Micropsitta finschii | reverse complement strand
TCAGCATCTGACAATTTTGCATGTGCTGGTTCCTACCAAGGCACTGTTGTAGTTATTGTTCTGGGTGTTATCTCTGTGGGTGGCTGGAAAGAAGGCATAAGAACTGGTACTGCAGAGGAAGTGATTAACACAGTATCAAGTAGAGTATTTTGACCATATGTTTTGCTAAATGTGTTCTGTATGCTTTTTCTTTAATTCCTCCATTTATTTAGAGTGTTTCTTCTTGTATATCCCTGGGTGTGGGTGAAACAGAGCTTCAGTGCTGCCTAGCAAGTAATCTGAAGTAGATTCTGGGCTCTTCTTTCCAGAGAAACCTATCAGAAATAATGGGGGTTTTAGTTAACGGAATATTCTCTCTATTTTTACTTTATATCAGATTTTCAGAAACTCACAGCAGCAGATGATAAAACAGCCCAAGTTGAGGATTTTCTCCAGTTCTTGTATGGGGCTATGGCTCAGGATGCCATATGGCAGAATGCCAGTGAAGAACAGCTTCAGGATGCACAATTAGCTATAGAACGCAGCGTGATGAATCGTATTTTCAAGCTTGCATTCTACCCTAATCAGGATGGAGATATTTTGCGTGACCAGTAAGTTAATGTTATTTGAAGTACCTGGTTTCTCTTTTGCAGTTGGGGCAGATGGAAGCTCTGCAGTCTTCATGTGGCAGACTTGACAAAGTCAGCCATGCTGTACAAGTTCATATTTTCTTTCAGACCATTTTGTAAAAGAGCAAGGAACTGCTTTAGCATCATGTGCGGAAGTTTGTGTTGGCAACGTACTGCTAGAATAAAATTGTAAATGTAATGACTTGGGATACAGACTTTCAGATCTGCAAGTGTGTATGCTGAGAGAATGATCAAAATCTGCATCGGAAGTTCTTCCATTTTCTGTTTTGGTACAGTATTTTCCATGCATTTGGGGTTTCTGTGGTTTAGAACATACGCTGTTTGAAAGCTCTGTTGGCTTGGATGGTAAAGTTGTCTGCATCTGATATTGGCCTAGAGTCCATTAGCTGCAGGACCATCATGGTTATGTGCATTCCTCAAGATCTCTCTTTTAGTATCTTAAAACTCTTTTGAAACCCCAGGGGACTGCTGGCTGGCTGCTGCTTAAGTTTCACTCTTTGCTTTTTGTGTTTGTTTTCAGGGTCCTTCATGAGCACATACAGAGGTTGTCTAAAGTAGTGACTGCAAACCACAAAGCACTTCAGATACCTGAGGTAACTCCTTTCGCTTCTGTGTGTGTGCTGAGGTGCTTGGTTTTGGTTGTGTTTGGGATGGGGAAAGGGTTGTTTTGTTTTACACTTAGAAGTGTTGTGTTTCTGTGTGTGACAGCTGAAATATCTGGCATTTATTTTTATTAATAAAAAATGTTGTGTCTATAATTTGGTCATTGGCTGATACTTCCAAATTAATTTTTTTCTGATTTTGCCACCTCTGTCCTGACTGTAAGATTTGAGAACTAATACTACACTGCACGAAGATGCGGTTAACTTCCTGATAATGAACTTCAAAAGACAAGATTTGAATCTTTTACGCTTCCAATCTGATTCATATGCCATAGCTGTGGTTTACAGCTGTCAAGTTAACCTTCTGAGCTAGCCAGAATTAACGGAACCTTGCAGATCTGTGAATTTGCCCAATTCTTTCACTTTTCTCATGGCTAACAGAATAAGTAAAAGCAGGTTGGTAGGTTTAAGATGGCTGGTTGTTTGCAGCTGTCCTACTTCTCAATTCAGCACTTGAACTGTATGACTCAAACCAGTACATGTTCACAAAGCTGCTGTACAGAAGACTGAGACATACAGCTCTACCTTCATTTGAAACAGTGCACTGGAGAAGTCACAAAGAATCACAGGTTAATTGTGTTAGTTGCACATAGAGCGCCGTTTCCTTGTAGTTTTCTATTTAGCACAGCAGGAAACTACCTTCATTGTGAGTGTAATGGAACCATCTTGCCTTAAAGCTTACTGTTTCTCAGGGGTCTTGTGCCTGCCTGCTATTCTCTGGTATGTCAGACCCTCTGTGGTGCACAGTAGTAGCTTGGACAAACGAGAACTGGCAGCATGTTGGTTTTTTTCCTAGGTATATCTCCGGGAGGCACCATGGCCATCTGCACAGTCTGAAATCCGCACAATAAGCGCTTACAAAACCCCTCGAGACAAAGTACAGTGTATCCTGCGTATGTGTTCAACCATCATGAACCTGCTTAGTCTGGCAAATGAAGATTCAGTACCTGGGGCAGATGATTTTGTTCCTGTTCTGGTCTTTGTTCTCATAAAGGTGAGTTCTTCTGCAAAGATCACAAATCCCAGCTAATTCTTGTAATAAACAAGAAAATTTTAGGAAGAAAAATAGTGCATTTGGGTAACTGGGAGCATGCTAGATTCAAATCCAGATCCAATTCAGTAGGTTTAAATAGAAACATTAGAAATACAGTCACAGTTATGGTTTTTGAATCCAAACAAACTGCATTTAGAACCAAGGAAATTGGGCAGAGATGTTGTGTGTGGATTGAGTCAGTGGTTTTTTTGAGTGTGTCCACCAGCATTTGTCATCTGTGCCTGCTTAATGCTGTCCTTTTTCAGGACCAAGATCCACACTAGGGCTGACTTGCATTGTGTTGTTGGTCTCTTTTAACATGAGTGTTTAGAGAATTGTCTGTCATGTATAAGATGCTAAAGCAATAGGCTTTTCCACATGTTGGAATCCTTGATGGCTTTTCTAGATCCTGCTGGTGTTGCCCTTCTTTCTCTGGGCCTGCTAGTCATTTTTCCTTGTAGGAAAAACACTCTCTTCACCAAGTGTGATGCCTTCTGAGTTTGTGAAATTGGGGTGAACTGGACAAACAGTCACTAATCGACAGGCACACTTGATAATCATGTATTAGGAATATGTGAGGATCACTGCACAAATAGGATTCTGTATCTTGTAACATTTTATGTTTAGCTTTGCAAACAAGCTGTGAGTATCTTTTTCTTCTTTAACCCTCAGGCAAACCCACCTTGCTTGCTGTCCACTGTTCAGTACATTAGTAGTTTCTATGCCAACTGTTTATCTGGAGAAGAGTCGTACTGGTGGATGCAGTTCACAGCAGCAGTTGAATTCATTAAAACCATTGATGATCGCAAGTAACTCAAGCAGCACATGTATGGGCAGACTGTTAGCAGAAGAAGAGTCTATAAGAATGTACAACAGCTGAAAAAGCTGAAGAAGAGACTTTCCTTGTATAATACTGTACAGAATTGAGGCATTTTAAAACACACCTTTACTAATCAAATTAATTTAACAGATTTTTCCCTCTTCTCTTTTGGTTGCGTTTTTCTCCCCTATAGATACTGGCACTGCAAAAGGGACCACAGTTTTCAGGTGTTTTGGAATCTCAAACCATGCAGAAAATTCTTCATGCTTTTCACACCACCCTTGTTCCTGAGTTCTTACTCACGTGAATAATTCACTTCATTTAATTTCTAATATAAAACTGAAACAAGAAGAATCAGGGCAACCACTTAATATACTTTCTAGCTTAATACACCTCTTATTAATAAAACACCAGCCACACTGAAGGTTTGTAGTAGCTGACATTGGTTCTCAGTTGTATTTCACCAAAATTTAAAATCTGAGAGGACAGTGTAAATATTATATAACTATATTTAATGCATTGCAATTATCTTTGGACTCGTTATCCTTTGAATAAACAAGCAAAAGCCTCTCTGACCTCTAACAGGTTGTGACATACTGTGTTTTGGTAATGAAAGAACTTCCTCGAAAGGCTAAGATGAAAAAAAAGGGCAAACTGAACTATTTATTAAAGTGTAATTAAGATTACTGAAATTTCTAAAACTGGAATTTATAGTAGATGGGGCTTCTTAGATAGCTGAACACTTTTTGGCTAGGGCATTAGGGTGTTACAAAGGTTTGGATATATAGAGGAGAGGAACTGTAAGTTACAATAGATAAGTCTAATATAAAAAAAAAAGGAGAAATAAAATACCTTACTGTAATATTTTTTCTGAGCTATTGTGTATACTGTACAAACCCCAAACAGAGATCCTTAACAGAACCTTGGACTGTAATATATATTTTGATTAGTGACATTAAATACATATACCAGGGGTTTCAGTGAATGTTTTTACTAAATGTTCTTCGTGTTGTCTGCTATGCAGCAGTGCAAGTTTTACTGTTCATATAAAATATTTTAAACGATAACACTGTTCTTTATGAAACATATCATGGCATCAGTTCAGGGTGTTTTATACATTTCTCACCCCACTTTTCCCTTAAACTGACAAGTACCAAGTTAAAGAAATTTTTATGCACAACACCATATGGATTTCTCCTGAGTGAAATGGTCTGAGTGATGGCCAGTGGTTGTTACCTGTACGCAAGCATTCGCTGTGCTTTTCTAGCTGGAATTACAGTGAAAAAGGACAGCGAGCATTTAACTTTTTCGTGTCAGTATTATTTCTTGCTCTTTCCCAATTGTTCATTGCACTTCTGACGGAGGGATGTGTCAAGGCTTGGTGTCTCTGAGTTCTGAAAAAACAAAACCTTTCTTGCATTCTTTTTGAAACAGGATTTTTGTTTTCTATGTGTGTGCATTTTGATGAGTAAAACCTGTAAGCAGCTTGTACTTGGGGAAAGAATTTGGTTCATTGAAATTAGAGCAATTTATGTCAAGTATCAAGTGTTTGATTTGGCTGTGCTACTCGTTGAGGCATAATTAAAGCTACTTACTTTCTAGGACTCTAGTATGTAACTCAGTATAGCATCACTTTTGCCAAACTAATCACAGGTGAGAGGGTGGGATGGTAACTTCTCTTTATGGTCTTTCTCCTCTGTTAGAGACTTGATTGTGTGGAGGAGCAATACTCAGTAGAAACAAAATTCTTCTGATCTGCCTTACTGTGGTAACTCGGTCTGTGTAGCACTGCAATATTCCAGTTCTTTAGCCTTGATGGGGTTTTGGTGCTGAACACATAACTTGATATTGCAAGCACAGCCCTGACCAATAACACTCAGCAGCAAAGCACAAACATGCCCTTGAAGATATGGCCAGGTCATATCTAAAAGCAATATAAATTTATTTATATTGAAGTGTCCTGTAATATTTAATTATTACTTGAATATCTGAGATGTTAAGACCGATGTCTGAAAGTGCTTGTAGTCCTGCAGCTTGGGTTTTAGCTGGGGAGGGTATTTGTACAATCCGTAAAGGAGGCACAAAGACACTTCAGTTGGTGATTACCCTGCACTCTGCTTCGGTTTGCAGACCTGGTTAGCAGGATTTGACCAGCACCATCAAATCCTTCAGATTTGCTTTCCTTTGTGGAAGGGGCAAGAACCATTTTCTTCACAGGTTTTATCATTTTGTTTTTCTATGTAGAACTGGAGTCTTTATTATTGTTCAGTTAGTTTTTAAACCAGCGAGTGTTTAAATGAGTCCCAGATGAGCTGAGAGTCTTCATAGCAAGATGGTCCTTTGCTTCTTTTTTCCAGCCTACTCTGAAAGTCCTTTATTAGAGTCTTGGTAGGTGTAGTTAGAGAATTAGACTTTCTGAAGAATTAAAAGCCTTCCTCTAATGTCCTCTTACTGTTTTCCCCTGGTGTCCCATAACATTTTGTTTTAAAATGACAAATTACATGTCTAGGAAGTGATGTTGTTAGATTTTGGTGTGCAATAGTAAAGGTGAAAAGACGGTGCATAAAGGACCAAAAGTAACAGTACTGCTGCCAAGAGGTGCCAACCAAGTATCTGTTGCTGTAAACTTGGTGCTTTCTGTTAATTAAACTACTTCAGCCACTGAAGGATGAATGGAGCATTGTGGGGAAAGGGGAGGGATCCTCAGTAGCAGGTTGCAGTCAAGATTCAGTCATTGACTTCAGTGCTGGTTGTTGGGATGTCAGGAGGAGCTGCCAAATTAACCAGTGGCATGGCAATGCCTCGTAATAGTACAGAGATGGTGTTTTCCTTTCTTGGGTAGAGGAGGGAAAAGAAAGGGCTGGGTTTTTTCATACCTAGGAGATTCCTTTTAGCTCCTAACCCTAAGGGAGACTTTTCTCTAAAGCTTTTTGAAATCCCCTTGAAGGAAAGTCAGAACATGTATGGCCTGTTGGCTGTTTCAGTTTCAAACCTTTTGTGTTGGAGACCTCGTGCTACCAAATACTGAATGTAACTGCCATAAACTTCAGGAAAAAAAAGCCACGGATGTGACCCTGTTTCCTGTTGGTGACTTTCTGGTGAGCCCAGTGTTGGTTCGGATCGCTTGGAAACATGAGTGTTCTGTTGAGACAGATTCTCAGAGAAGTTTGGGAACTCTCTGCTGTGTTAATGCTGAGCGCACATGGGGAAGGGGAGCTAGAACAGGAGCAGGGGGAGGCCAGCCTGTGCAGCAGCAGTGCCTCGGGCCACTGAAGCGTGTGCTTGGCATGAGCATAACACGCGTGGCCATGCGGTGGTGCAGGGCATGCAGCCTCCGGCTGGCAGCGAGGCAGGAGAGTGGGAGCAGCAGGAAAGCAGTGGAGGAGGAGGAGAACCCTCCTCTCGTTTGGGTGACAGCTGACTTGGTTGAGCCTGTACTACTTGAGAATTAATCTCTGCTGAGTTAGTCGTGTGTGTTCTGTACCTTTTAATTGTGCTTTACCTCTATTTAAAAGCTTTGTACTGCCTCTCCTCTTTGAAACTGGTAAAGCCTTTATAAATCTAAATTAATGAGCTTGCACAATCTTGTATACAGGAACCCCCTCTTGTCTCTAACGTGATTATTAATGTATTCTTCTGTAAAAACTGATTAAAAGGAGAGCAGTTTAACCGCCTGGGTTTCATGTTTCTGCCTTGTTCCAGTGCAACCAGCAGTTGTGCTGGAGATGGCATTCCAAGCGTGAACAACTTCCCACTAACTTCACAGGGTTTCCCATGCCGCATCACTGCTGTGTTGTATCCTCAGGCCTTTGCTGCATGCACCGAAGCTCACTGGCAGTGGGCAGTGGCGCAAGAGAAGCAAGATCCAATTAGCACAGAGCTTTTGGGGGTTTATTTTAATTGTACAGCTTGGCTGTCCTAGTATCTTAAGGGTTAAAAATAGCTTCCTGCTGTCACAGCAGTGTGAGGTGGTACACGTGGGGACAGGCACCAGGACTGTGTCCCTTCACTGTGTGTTGGCTGCTGCCTTGGTTGAGTCCAAAAGTGCTGTTTTACTCATTTATCAGGAAGTTTTACTCACTTTATTTCACATCACCTACAAGGCAGTAGGATCTCGCTGGCCACCACACGTCTGCCCCAGTCCAACCCTGAATGGGGCAGTGGGTGAACTGGTGGGACCGGGATGGATGTGCAGTGCTGCCGTGAGCTGGGTCCCCACAGTGTTATTGACCTTGATTCTCTCTCATTTGCATCCAGCATTTTTCATCCTCTGGAATATGGTGTTTGGGGACCTTTCCATCATTAAATGGATTTACAGCAATTTCCTTATGTGTTTTCTCCAAGGGATTCTGTTATGAGAGGCACATTAAATCTCCATTAATACCTCATTATCCGACTGATAAGATTACCATGATAATGAGGCAGAAATTCTAATTGTTTCACTTCTGATTGTGCCTTTCATTAAATCATATACCTGGAAGTTGCTGTTGGAGAAGGGAGCTCTGGCCTGCAGACCCTGGGAGGTGAACCCATCCCCATCCACCCTGGTCCTCTCCCCCAGTGACTGAGGGATGCTGGGCCATGATGGCTTTTCCTCCTGGGCTCCTGTGCCTCCTGCCATGGCCTCTTCTCTGTGCCATGGTACCAGGAGGCTTTCCAGGTGCCCCAGGGCCTTTAGTAACCTGTGCTGAGGAGCATGTTTTTGGAGAGAGCATGTTTTGTGTGGCCCTGCTGTGGTTTTACACAGCAGCTTGCTCCTGAGGGCATTTAAGCAAAGGGGTGTGCAGCCTCCTTCGGAGCTGTTACAGCCCATCAGGTCAATGATCCATGAACTAAAAAGTCTCTAAGCAGGAGCAATTATTGTCTATCATGTGTCAAAGGCACCCGTATTGACCCCGATAGATGGAGCCATTATGGCCTGTTGAGTCAATGATCCATGAATGGGGGAGTCCCAGGGAGTAGAGGTGTCACACACCACACCAGCACCATCCTGTCTGTCACTGCAGGGCATGGGGGTGTTGGGGCAGGGGTGGCTTTGGGGAGCAGGGGTCCCCATGACCAGCAGGACCTGAGCTTTGCTTTGGGAGGGGAGACACCGTGGTGAGGCTGTGTTGGCTGCATGCTGCTGGTTAAAGCCTTGTCATGATGGAGAGCTCACGGCCATGGGAGCCCTGTTTGGCACTGGATCTGGCTCCAAAGCCACCAGCTCCTTACAGGATCCTGTCTGGATCCACCAGGACAAGGAGCCCCTTTCGGCTCATGGTGATGGGTGAGGAGCCCAGAGCAGGCAGCAGGCAGCTCTGTGCTGCCCTGACAAGAGATGGAGATGGGGACCCAGCACTTGTCCCCCCTGCCCGGGCTCCTCCTGTCCAGATCTGCATCAGAAAACAACGCTCCCCTGCACAAGTGGACTTGGTTAGGCTCCTCCTGTGCTACCGAGGAGATGATGTCTCCATAGTAACTGGCACATTTGGAGGGCAGGAGACAAAGCCTGTGTGGGAGCGATGGGGAGACCCCACAGCACAGCGGCATCCGCACCCCTCGGTGCTTCCCTCCCTTTGCTGGCAGCAAAGGTGATGCCACCTTGGGCCTGCTGCCATCGATGCATCACCTGCTCCATCCCCGCTCTGTGGGGAGCTGGATACAGCCCCGGTGCTCCTGGCAGCGGTGATGGGGTGTCACTGCTGTGGGGATGGGCGGCTTTTGGCACCAGCGGGTAGAGCCGGACCAGAGCTGTGGCTCCAAGCGGGCTGAATGTGCTGCTGGGCAGCACGTGGGCCAGGTATGTGCAGTGTAGGCAGCGGTGTCCTGCCCTGCCTGCCCTTCCTGTCCTGCCCTGCCTGCCCACCACTGCCAGCCCCACTGGCAGCACAGCCGCTTACCCACATCGCCAGCAGAGTCGTTGGGCTGGGGTTAATCAACATTCATTCATGTTTCCAAGTGTAAATTGAGCATTTGTTTAATTATGTGTAAGTAGCAATACATTCTGGTCATTATCTAAATCACTATTTTATTTCCTGGATGTGGTTTCATAATGCTGGGTTTGTGCTCCAGCCTCTGCATCATTAACAGAGAAGAGTTAATGAATATAGAAGCGTAAAGGCTAATTACACTTCAATTTACAGTCATGGTCTCATTTTGGGACCACATGAAATCTGTTTTGAAAACAATTGAAAAAATAAAGCAGCCCGGTGAAGGTCTGGTGAGTAGAAAGGGTTTGGCACAAAGTCGATGGTGCCGATGGCTCTTGGTCCCACTGCAGTGCAGCCACTCAGTGCTGGCAGGGCCAGGGCTCCCAGGAGGCTGGCGGGTCCCTTCCTGTCCCTGCAGCCACAGCCCCATGGGGGAGCACACCGGGGCTGGCAGTGCTGCAGTGATGGTGCTGAGGGATGGAAATTGGAGCCCGAGCAGAGAGCACGGTTCACCTGAAGGAGACAAAGATTTATTGGGCTGCAGATGTTGAGAGCAAAGCCCAGCAAGACTGCTGACTGCAGCACTCTGCACTGCTTCCAGCTGCTGGGGGCCTGACGGAGAGCGCTCTCCAGTGGGGCTCAGTGAGAGCGGGTACCAGTGCCTGGTCAGTGGATGGGGATGGTGTCTGAAATGGAAGTGTGCTGCAGGAGAGGTGAGGGTGGGCAGTTTGAGGCTCCATTTCTGCTGTGCTGTCTATGGGGGGACATTTGATAACCTCAGGTGCTGTTTGGTGTCACGGCAGCTCACTGCAGGCTGTTCTGGGGCTTCATCTGGGGACCTCCCTGAGTCTGGGAACTCTTCTTTGGCAGCCTCTATGGGTGCTCAGCACCAAAACCTGGAGTGACAGCATCCACTGCAGGACGCTGAGCTTGTCGGGATGCAGGAGATGCCGGCCATGCCACCCTCTGCCCAGCACCTGCCTCTGAGTGAGGGTCCAGAGCCAAGCAAAGCACTGGCTGAGCTGCTGCTTGGTGTGGCTGCCCAGGGCCAGCAAATCCAATAACACTGGGTTCTGTTTTATCCTGACCGGTGCTGCCTGACAGCACATCCGGTACCACCGGTTCTGCTGCCCTCTGTACCTGCTGCCTCCCCCCTTCCTGGCCAGGTTTTGGGGCTCAGAGCCCCAGCCAATGTCCTGCTGTGGCACTGCCTGCACCGGCACTGGTGCTGATGGGAGGTGGTGGGGACCTGTGCCAGCACTGCCCTGCCTGTTACAGATGAAGGTGGATCCTGGCTGGGGCAGGATCTGTCCCCGTTGGTCCTGCATCACCCTCCTGGCTCCAGCCATGGGTTACGGGTGGGATTTGGGGGCTGAGGCATTGGCTGGGCTCTGCTGGTGCAGTGGGAGAGCAGGGCCCAGGGGAGCAGGGCCGGAGCTCATGTACTGGTGAGCGTGTGTGTGCGCACGCATGTGCTTTGCAGTGGGTGAATCTGTGTTCCTATTCCCTTTATTGTCCCGATTCTCTCCGACATGAAACAACAGCCGAGTGCTGACTGCAGGAGGGAGCGGTGCCCTCGGAGCAGGAGGCTCATTCTCTCCTCCGGGCTGGCTGCCTGCAGCCGGCAGAGCAAATAAATCTCTGCAAGAAGAGCCCTTTGCTCACACAGCTCCTGTCCTGCGGGGCACGGACGGCACCGCTCACGTCCTGGTTTATTTAGTTGATAATCTTCGATTGGGCCAGCAGAGCCCTGTGGAAGCGCGATGGATGCTGGCACCCGGCTGCTGCAGGGGCCTGGAGCCGGGAGCGTGCAGCGGTACCTGGAGGGAAACCCTCTGATGGGGGCTCCCCTCTGGTAGCGTCACGGCCATGCTGGAACGCATCCCATGGGCAGGGGGGTCCCCTGAGCTGCTGCCCTGCGGGAGGACCAATTGCTGCCATGGTTTTGCTCATGGATGGGGATGGGATGTGTCCTTGCTCTCGAGGTGGCTCAGGGCCACCTGCTCAGTGGGATTTAGAGGACTTGCACTCTCAGTGGCTCGAGGGGCTCTGTTAATGGCTGTCCCGCTGATGGATGTGCTAAGACGAGGACAGGGCAGGCTCCTTTACCAACATGCACCATCACAGGTACCCAATCGCCCTTCATGGGTGCCTTGCTGGATGCCGCCATGTCCATGTGTGCCCAGCAGTGTGAGAGCATCCCCATTCCACTGCAGGTACCCAAGGGCACCTCATCTTCCTGCCCTCCTTCCAGGGCTAATGCAAGCGCTGTGCTACAGCCAAAGCCTTGTGTTTCCCTCAGACTGGTTTGTCATCTGGCTTGTCACCGAGCACAAGGCCAGTGCTGAGAAGCAGGTGGCAGTGCCTGTAACAGCTGTATAACTAAA
>JAVHNF010019224.1:9836-27087 GCA_034783455.1 Micropsitta finschii | reverse complement strand
ACTGTCCTCAGAGCAGTACTAAAGTAACCATTGAAAATAAGACAAAATGATGTCTTTTTTGGAAATGCAAAACAAACGAATCTACAGGATCCCTGAAGCAATAGCACATACTAAGAAGGAGCCAAAGTTTAGGATTTCTGTCATCTGTCATTCTGTCAGTCCTTTTTCCATGTAGGTTTCTACAGTCCACAAGAGCTAACCAGGCTGGCAGAGGAGAACATTTCACGTTAAATGAGGAAATATTATAAAAACATATTAGAAAGGTACAAATGGAAGGTTCAAACATCTGACTGCATGGATCCCATATAACTGACTGACAAGCAGAATCTTCCCTGGATGCTACAATTAAGATATTAGCTTGCATTTGTGAAGCAAACATTACACTGCCACATCTCCTGAATTTAACAAAATTTGATACATAATGTTTGACATAAAATAGTATTACATCAAGTAACCACCCAGTAACTTAAGAGCTGGCTATTTCTTCCCAGTGTGGTTAGTGTTGCTCAAGCTTCCATCAAGTGTCATTCAAAAGTCAAGTAAAAAAACCCATAGTATTATACAAAGACAGTATAATATTGTGCTGTTACCCGCCTAGAGATTTTCTTTATCATAAAATGGTCTAGCTTTTGGAATGGCAGCAGAATACTCTGGTTCATGTTAGAAGTCAGACAGGGCTCTTGCTCTCGTGATGCAGCTGGAGGCTTTGGAAAGGTAATCAGCAAGTATACTGAGCAACACAGATTGAACTTTAACTGCTTAGGGGTTTACTTGGATCTCGGCTTTCATACCAGTGCATACCTATAACATTTCCCATGAGCAGAGGAGCTGTGTGGACGTTGAGTTTGCTTGCTTTCCTGGCTAACTTAACAGCAAGTAAAATTTTACATAAAGAAGGTTCCAGACATGCACTCAAGAGCTCCCTTCTGAGCACATGAAGTACCAACAAATTGGTTTTGGATATACACAGAAACAGTTAGGACAAATTTTGATGCTTTTGGATATATACAGAAACAGGACAAATTTTGATGCAATTACTAAACACAAAAGTAAGTCTTGAATATGTTTCTTTATTGTCATGAAATTGACTTTCAAAAAGCAGTGGTGGGATTCCTGGAAGGAGATGGTTCTGTGGGCAGCAGTAAAGTATAAAAGAGGCTAAACCAATTCCATTTCCTGGAAGTTCAATACCAAAGCATAAAAGAAAATTAATTGTGTCTGCTGTGAGGAGACCTCACACACAGCAAACAGGTGAGGCTCTTTGGTACATGTATCTCTTGCGCTAAGCCGTATGTAATAAGAAGCTCTTGTACCTAAACCATCACCTCCTGGTAGAGGTTTGCCAATGTGTAACAGTAGATCCCAGGCTGTCTCAAAGAGCCTCTGTCCGTGGTACTTAAGCAGTCAACATCTCATCTGTCAAACCCAGTACACAAACATATGCCAGCTCACCTAGAGATAGTTTTACATCGTGGTAACAGACAACTCCCTCCTAAACTGCAAGAATAGCAGACTACACTGGTGTAAATTTAGATTGGTAAAAGACTTCTTTGAACCAGGGTGGACTTTCAACTTGTCACGCACAGCTTAAGACATACTTCCTTAAGGCCATATTGCTCAAGAAGATCTTTCTACAGATGTCCAAAGTTAGAAGTTTTTATTCCACTTCAGGATTTCCAACACTTGAAAACATACTGAAATAGTTACAGCAACACATATTCTTGTAAAAAGCAATGTAAGAAATTATGCCAAAATTAAGGTTCTCAAAATTATTACTCTGAGGTCACACTTTTGTAAGTTTCTACAGCCCCTCCTAGTTGTAAGTAGCACAAAATCATCTAAATCATCTAAACCCACTTATGGTTACTAATTTCTCTTAGAATTATAGCAAGCAAACTAGGCTTCAGGACACAGATCAACAATTCTTAGACTATCACAAGGAAATACAAGCTCCACATCTTCTTCCAGGCATTCACAAACCCTAATGCTGAAAATTGAACCATACAAATCCAAACATTTTGTAGGGGCATCTCTAATTTGAATTCAATCCTACCTTCAGTTAAGATAATGGTCTTGATCTAGAAAATCCAGTCCTTATTTGAGAGACTAGTACATTGATCAGCTACTGCCAATTAAAAGGAGTGCAATTTTTCAAATTGACTTCTCATTTTCCAGTCATTTATGAGTATTTGTTGTTGTTGTTGTTGTTGTTGTTGTTGTTGTTATACCAAAGAACCTCTCATAGCCCTTTTTTTTTTTTTTTTTTGCCTCAGATGTTTAATCAAGTAACCTTCTTTTGTGGAAAACCAGAACAACTCAAGATTTTGAAGTCAGGGCAAGATTCCTCTTAATCACCCCTTCAAATTTTTCTATTCCTCCTTATATGTACAACTGTATTAAACAATGTTTTCTCTGAATACACTGTTTACAAATCGAACCACATAACTGTGCATGACTGTTCTGTCTTCATTTTACATTATTTTTAAATTCATCAACAGGGGTACTGTATTTTTGATCACTGCCTAGTGCTACTATTGGAACCAGTCCTACCACAACTTGTAAGCATAATGATTCATATTCCTTTCTCACTGTTTCTGACATCTTTCAGCTAGCTTGTACTTGTTTAACAGACACTTAGTATCTACATACATTTGATGCCTGCCCTAAACATGAACTGCAGTCTTATCAAAAAGTTCTGAAATTTTGAATCAACGCACAGAAGTTGAGAGATATAACACCTGTACAGCTGCCTATACCTGCTCTTAGAGGACTGGGTTGTTTTTTTTTCATTTGACTATAAATCTGGCCTGGCATGACTACTTCCCATAAAAATCATGACATTAAAAAAAGAGCCAAATTAAAATTATTACATAAAATTAATTAAAATTATTAAACAAAAGTTGTACCTGTTTTAAACTCTTACATATAGAACAAATTTCAGGTTGGACACCATTAATAATTCAGGATGTTCCTTTTTTTTTTTTTATTGAATACTGAGGAGACAAACATTCTTACAGTCTTTCTTCATTATATTTGAGTCCAGTACTGGTTCTTTCCAAATACAGAAGATACGTGGCATCATTATCAATTTTTCTCTGGGAGCCTATCCCAATGATGAAATTCTTAAAATTCTGTATAATCTGTCAATCTGTTTTCCTCAGTTTGTAACTCTATCATAGGACAAAAAGTAAAATCATTAAAGTTGCAGTACTTCAGAACTCAAAATAGTTCTCTCTAAATCTGCTGCTGACTGCTCAGAAATGAAATCTATTAGAAAAATTTCAAGTGAAGTGGAGTTAGAATTGAAAAGTAACAGTTATCTTAATGCCACAAAATAAGGTCTGTCATGTCTATACTACTCCTTATGTTACTGCAGAATGAAAAGATAAATGAATTTTCAACCAGAAGAAGCAAAAATATCAATAAATGGGAAAAAAGCCTACACTGTAAATTGGTCTTTAACAATCAAAGGAAGGAAAGCATATACATGTAATAATTTAAAAGCAATTTTCACAGAAAGATACCCACAGGTCTTTTACATGAAATTGGTGTCCTGAGAGACAGACTGAGTATGAGGTGAACCCAATTAACCTAATTTGATGCTTATGCATACCAAGACATTTATTTTAGACATTACACAAAATCCTTTAGGATACTACACAGAAAACGATAAATAGGCTGTAAAGGTTATGACATTAATTTTACTGTCATTCTCATACTTTAAGCAGACATCAAAAATAAAATCTCATCCTCTGGGAAGGAAGGACTATTTAAAAGTAATTACAGTACTTATTATCATAACAGTATTAAACTAAACCACTATGACCCTAACTGAATTTATTTTTGGTACCTTTTGTTAAAAGAACAAAGCTTCTCAATGATGACTACACCTTCTAATGCAGTGAACATTAGTTCTGGTACTGGAAGAAAGCACTGAATCAAATCTTGTCATTTCATATTAAGCTTAATTAAGAATTTTAATTTAAAACTAGGCATATAAAGAAGTGTTAGTCAAATATTATTACATAATTTAATTTCAGAAGGAAAACGTTCATATTAGAGAAAAATTAAATACTTAGTACAGTTTATAAAAGATGTTCTAACAGAGGCCCACAAAATGTCCATTTATATTTCAAAAGCAATTTTATTCGCTTCCTTTTGCATACCCATTCTTTCACATACTGTGCCATCTTGTAAGTGACAGTGCCATGCAAACATTATTTCCCCAAAATTTAGAAACTTCTCAGTGGAAACCAAGTTCCCCAAAAAGCATGAATGAATCATATCAGCATAACTTCCAGGAAAGTCAGCAAAATCTGTTGGTATTTAAAGGCTGAGTTAGACTTGAAATGAAAGATTAAAACATTGGAGCTACACAAAAATCCTGAGGAAAGTAAAACTGACAGACATAAAGACTGACTAATGTAACACGCAAAAGCATTTGCTCAAGCAAAGTACATTTGCCAAAAGCCTGCAGTGCTTGGCTACTTTATAAAATCAAGCACAAGGCATTAAGACAATTCTTTAAAAAATAAAGAACTCTCCAAAACCCTTAACCCCAATCACCAAGCAATAGCTGATACGCATTTCTGAAAACCTGCAAAACTATTCTGCATATCCCTATCCAAATCTTCAGTCACAGAAATCTGATTTATTTTTATAGAAAGTTTTCTATTTTAAATCATATTTTAACACCAGGACTTCATCCTACATCAGTAGATCCTCATAGATCTATATTTGAAGAAAGGTGCATGTGGCCACAAACAACAGCTTTCTCACAAGAGAAATGACATACTGCTTCTGTTTCCATACTTAGGCAATTAATCAGGGAGAAATGTATGTCAGTGGCAGAATTCTTTTGGCTGTGCCCATTAGGTGACTTTAACAGACAGCCAAAAAGAAACAGAAGCCTCACTGCAACTGGTCCCTTTTCCCAGTACAAACCTAGCAGAACCTAAAACCCAGGCTATTTTTAAATTTTTGGTCATCCTATGAGATGGTCCAGTCTGAGCGCATTTCCTGAACTCAAAGCCTTACACTGCACTGAATGCCACAGTGGTAATCCTGGACAAAAATTCTTCCCTTCGTACTTTGTTAGGTGAAGAGAGAATGGTTGGCTGGCGTGCCTACACCATGCCCATCTGTCAGAGTGGAACTGTGCCTACATGACAGGTTCTATGCTGCTTTCAGGAACATGTTGCTGATAATAACAGCTTATGCATGAAACACCACAGGGCAACTTCAACATTTGGCTTAAAATAAAAAGCAAATGAAAAGTATTTCTTTTTCTTGAGGAGATAAATCCTTTGAAATAAACTTCTGAGGTTCTCCAATTGTCTGAATAAATACAGTGTATACACTGCAAGAAATGAAGATGTTCCACACATTTTTTACTACTGCTGACAGCCAAGCATACGGTCTCAGTAATTCTTATTTTAGAACGATAACTATCTCCAAGACAGCAAATTGAAGGACCTGCAAAAGAATTTATAAAAGCTAAGTTTCTCAAAATGACAGCTGGCAGAAGAGAAAGCTAAAGAAAAAGCAACATTGATTCTTTATTTTACAAAATCTATGTGTATTAAATAAATTGTAGTTGAACAGATTTTATGACTACAAATAACTCCAACTATTTTTCATTTGAGAAAACAACTCCATTCTGAAAAACTGAAAAAGAAGAGCAAGTAGCAGCACAGTTGCTGTTATGCCTAATATTAGACGATTCACAGAATGCCAAAAAATAACTCTTTTTTTTCAACTTTCCAATTTAAAATGATAGATTGTCATTTTATGTTTTCCTTAGTAAATACCTTCTTAGTAGTACTGCTTTGAATGCTGTGAACTGGAGTCCTTTATAAGCTCCACCTCTGTATACACATCTTTGCTATTATTCTGTATTAAAAGGTCAAAGCTTCTGACTTTAAAACACAGTCTTGGATTTTACTGTTCTGAAAGTAACTGCGAATTGATGAATGAATACAGATCGCTACATTTTGTTCTTCATTCTCAGGGCCACTGGAAACAATAGTTCTGGAAAATGCAAACTACTAATTTTATTTTTGTAAGCTATTACATGAAATCTCTGCTGTCAATAGTTCTTCTAATAGTTCTTCAAATTAATTCATTTTAAAAACCTCAATCAAACCAACCAAAACAAAAAAACAAACCAAGGCACAGAAACATCTAATATGTTTATGTGGCAATGGCTAATCTAGAATTTACTTTAAAATTCAAACTCCACAACTCCTTCTGCTCCTGTTCTGCACTCCCCAACATGTTATCATGGTCCTAAACTAAACATTAATTTATTGCTTGTGTACAAACTGCTAAGAATTTTTGCCAGGATTCTCAACAATGCAGCTTCATAAAACAGAATATCTACATATCTTACAATTCTGCCAACAATATGCAATGTCAGTGGAACTGCAGTACACCATTATGGCTTTCAATTTGCAATGCCTGATTAAACTGTGAGACTTTCTCTGAGACTGTTCATAATTAGTGACTGTTTCAGTCTAATAAAGACAGAATACATAATTTATCCTTCACTATGTATCTGCTGCAGTACATTAGCTTTTTTCTCAGATAAATAATATCACAAATACTAATCAGCGATTTCATTGCACTTACAATCAAACTTCATAGCATTAGACAAACATCTCCAATTGTGTACATGGCTACTCACATCATCACTCAGGTTGGCAGGGACTGCTGTAGGACATCCCACCCAACTTCCCTACCTAAAGCAGGGTCAACACTGGGCTTAGGGCTTTGCTCAGATAGATCTGGAAAACCTCCAACTTCAACAACTGCCTTTCAGAAATCAAATTTTATTTGCCACTTGACAACAACAGATAGCCTGAAAAATCATAATAACATTGGGTCAACGCACAAAGGACAGCTTGTTCCAGCAACTCCTGTTGCAACGCTCTTGCCACACTTCAGAATTAGCTAAAAATGTACTCAAAACAACCTTCACATATTTCGTGCTACGCTGAAGGATTAAAGAGAATTTGACTAAGTAACAGAGAACAAAGATATTTTTTAACAAATTTCCACATACACTTTTTATTTACTTGCTCTTACACTACAGATAAGCATGTTATTTCAAAGAGTACAATAAGTTAACGTACACCAGAGGTACCAACCACAATATTAGAGATGACTAAAGGAAAGACCAAAAAACCCATTATTTGCACATTACTTGCTTTTTTTCCATTTCCCTCAACTTTTATATTTGATGAGTAAGTTATTCTGATAGTCTAATAACAATTTTCTACTGAAAATGAAGTTTTAAGATTCTGTCAATTATTAATTTAGGCTACAGAAACAGCCAGTCAGGATTGCAATGCTGAAAGGACAGCAAGTGTTCTGCTTTCTTAATTTGGTAGTCCTAACATATTTTAGAGATATTTGATACCTTAGAACTTACTCACACATGGTCAAAACATATTTGAATGTCTCAGGTAACAGAGCCCTAAAAATTCCATTAACAATTTAAGGATTAAGACTAGTGCATGATACATTCACCTGCACAATCTGACTGACTTAAGTTTGAAACGTGGCACTAAAGTCTTCACGATGTCATAGCTAGTCCTTAAACTACTGCTGAACAAGAAACAATCGATCCCTAAACACTTATTCTGACTATTCTAGGTTATTTGCACACTAACCTGAATCCCCCAGATAAAACTTACTGTGTCATTCAGGAAGGATTTTGTACAGGGGTTTTGTTATTTTAATAAAGTTCAGGCATGTTGTTACTGTTCTACTTAGCAGAAAGTTAACCAACAGCTGACAAAAAGTAAAAAAAACACTTACTCTCCCTTCAGACTCTGCCTCTAGCATTGCTAGCCTACACTGTGTTTCAGGGCTAAGCACCCTTTTTTCTCAAAAGCTGCATGCCCAGCACACTTTAAGAACACACAGACTTTTAAAACCAGAGATGTAAACATAGTAGTTGGATTTTCTTAATCATGGTGAGCATTATAAACATTGCCCAACTATGAATTAAATCCTATGTTTCCCAAACATGGTCTTACTCACCAGAAAGGAATATGTTCTTAAGAGGACACACTAAAAAAACCTGTAAAAATCTAATGAGTGGCATAAGCAAGTTAAATCCTGTATGGCTTCCACTTTTACTGCCTTCCAAGCATGTAATGAACTGTTCTACATTGAAAGAATCATCAAATTAGTTTACAAATCAGATCATAATCTCACTGAAACACCCTCATAAAACTCAGGAGTTCTGAGTTTAGCGCAAAAACGAAAAGGTCACATTTTATGTAAGTTGTGTTATAGTAAGTACCTTAAGCATTAAAGAATACTGCGTACATTTTACACTTGTAGATTAAAAGAATTCCCAACACACCGCTAATGAAGACAAAATTATCTTGCAAAATTAAGGGCAGTTCAACTTCCACAGCCAAAGAAACAGATACAGCTGTAGAACCCTTGTTAACACTGCACCAAGAGAAGCAATTGGCCAGCTGTGTGCTGAGGAGCATCCTCCCTTCCTGCTGCTGCTGCTGTGCCCAAACTATTTCATACAGACCCCAGCAGAGAAATTCAGCTGTTTGCCCGCATTCTTTGCTCAGTCACACTCCTCTCATTTGCTGGGAAAGGACTGTCACCACTTCAATGGACTTTCCTGCATGGAATACCCCAGTTCTCTAGTTGGGAGATCCTGGTAGTCCGACCTAACTGACAAGGCAACTGCTGGGCCAAAGTGACTGATATATTATTTTAAGAACAGCCAGAATACAAAAGAGTATATTCTGTAGCCAATCTCATATAAACACATTTCTTAATACCAACTGTAAAATTTAGATAGACAAAAATATTCCATAAGCTTATCTAGATTTGGTGACACTGCTTGACTGATTAGCATCCAGAAGCAACGTAAAATAGTGGCTGTTCAAACTGGCACACCATTCACCAAGGAGTACACAGGACATTTGCAAGACAAAAGTTTATATGCATATACTATGATTTACTTAAATTATACCTTTTTTACAGGATTTATTACTGTCTATCAGCACAATGTTACTGATAAATATATCTTCTCATTATAAAAATCTTCACACAGATAAACATACAAAAAAGAATAAAGCCTAACCTGTCCTAGCTCACTGCCTTCACTCACTTATCTTGTGTTGTTTTCATTGTGCAAATAGTCTTTGCCAATATAACTTTCATTTTTGTATCCACCACCGTTTGTTGTTTGAAAAATGTTAAAGGTGCAGAGCTTCAAAGACTATCAGCCATACTTAATGAAGTGTCCTCAAAACATGTTCATGGAGAAAAAATGTGAAATAAACATGTCAAAATTATTCCTGGCCACTGTCCAGCAACCAGCTGTGGTGTGCAGACTATGCTAACCCTGGGAACATTCTTCTTTCTCTACGGGCCTCCAGCTTCGCCTTCTGTTCCTAAGGATATTTGTATTCCTAATTCATTCAGTTAAATCTCAAACTAAGCAAGACCAAACTAAATTAGTACTTCAAGAGAAAAACAATTAAGCATGACCAAGCTTTTAACGCAACTAGGGTTTTGTGGTTTGACACAGAGTACCTTTTCATTTATTTCCCATAAAAAAAAAACATTCTGTGGGGCACCTGTACTGTCAAGTCTTCAGATTTTGACACTAAAGTTCTGCTCACTTAGGGTAATTAAATAGCCAAACACTTATTTTTTTGAATAGAGGCACTAATTCCTACATTATGGCAAAATTCAAACTTTGGTTATCATAATCTCAGTCCACAGCAAGGTTATTGAGCAAAGCCTCCCTGAAGCTATTTTCAGCCACATGGGATGAAGAAACTGGGAACAGCTAGCACGTATTTATCAAGGGTAAATCATACCTAACTAACCTAACTGCATTCTGTGATGAGATGGCTAGTGCTGTGTATAAAATGAGGGCAGTGGGTGCTGTTTATTTTGACTTTATGAAGGTCTCTGACATGGTCTCCTATAGTATCCCTGCAAGCAAATTGGCAAGATATACATTGGGTGAGAAGGTGCATGGAAAATCGGCTGGACCATCAGGCTAAAGGGTGATCAGTGGTATAAAGCTCAACTGGCAATCACTTATACCAGAGGCATGCTTCTGGGTTCAATCCTGAGGCCAACACTGTTTAATATCTTTATTAATGACCTGGATAATGCAATAAGGTGCATGAAACTGCTATGAAACTGTTGATATGAAACTGGGACCTGGAGGGCAGGGCCTTTAATCAAAAGGACCTAGAGAGGCTGGAAGAAAGAGTTACCAGGAATCTGTGAAACTCAGTAAGGGTGAAGGCAAGTATAAGCACCTTCCCATGGAGTAACCCCATGCAGCAGTACGAGGTTGTGCCTGACTTGCCCAGTCAGATCAACTTGAATTATGTAATTCCTCTTAAAAATTTTCACTGACAGCATACTACTATGCCTTTTCAAGGTGCTCATATACTTTCTAAATTTGAGCACATTAGTTTCCCTTTCCCTCCAGCCTTCTAGAATTTCTCCACTGTTCCATGATTTGTTAAAACTCAAAATTAATACTTCATATAGCTTCTAAGTTTTTATTTTAGTATCTGTTGGTGTCAGTGAAGGAGATTTAAAAACATTTAACATTAATAGTTGCTGGTACAGTGATAATATGTTCTTTCCATCACTAATGATGGAGGAGGTGAGATGTAAAAACATAATCCAGCCTCTTTCTGAACACAGATCATGATATTTATTGAATATTTATGCCTTTTTCTGCACAGCAAAAATTTACCATCCTTGCCCGTTATAGGACTTCTGTTACTAAGCTTTTATACCCTTCAACAACCTCTATATTTAAAGAATTCTATTGTACTCTACTGCCCACAAGTTTTTATTAATATCTTTACCTCCTTAACTGTCTTGAAGCTATGTAGTGCTTGCCATTATCAGCTCCCCATTCTTTAAACTGTATTGCTAACTTCACTTCCCTTCTTACCTTGTTTTAACCAAATAAATTGTGTTTCCTAAGAGAATTGCTCTGGTGCATCTAAATGAGCAAGTAATTGTAAAGTTAGCCAGATTCTTATGCTCAAGTATTCCTTGTTTTTAAAGTTTGCTTCTCTTTAAAAAAGTGAAGTAGGAGATATGTGCATGAAGAACTTGTTCTTGGCTCTGAACATGTAAAGTTAGGTCACAGTTCCTAATACATCTGCACTATTTATTCTACACACATCAGAAAGAAAACCTGCACAGAATCAAGTAGAATAATAAGGTTTTTATTTGTTAGAAAACTGATGTATTTTTATGTACAAACAGGTATTCAAGAAGCTTCAGATATTGATCAGTGGCCACCTGATCTATCAGCACAAACTCCCTGTACATGCAACAAGCTGAACTGTCCTAATTTTGTTTTATTCAGTACAGAACAAGTTTTAAGGAACTACTCATGTTTCTAGCATATGAATTACATCTATAAGAAACCTCCAATATATTTGTCAGTTAAAACACTGGCACAGTACCATTTTACTTGTCTTCTGAATTGTGAGATCTGTTAATGTAGGCAACAATATGTTTAATGCACAAGACCACAGAATAATCTGCATGGTTTTGTTGAGACATTTTAGTTTTCACAGAGGTTCTCCAGTAGACACTCATAAATATGTTTTAACATACAAGTTATTTCGGTCCAGTATCACTTTCATTACAAAGCTGTGATTTGGTCTGGGCTTTTTTTAATTAGTGATTTTGCTTTATCTCTAAAAGCTAGCATTAAATAGCAGAAATCTACAATCTGACAAAGAACATGATATCCCAGACAATTTAGGTAAGAGTTTTAATATGAAAAGAACATTAGTGAATGCATTTCTGTACAAATAAAATCAATGCTTCCCTTGCAGCAAAGCAGAAAACCCCGAGTATTATCTCTATTACATTAATTTTCTCTCTGTAAAGCCCATTTGCCTTTAACCAATAATGAAATAACTTAAGATTAGCTTAAACTTTTTATTTTTTACATGTGCACTGGGTACGTGCCAACAACCTGTATCTTCTGCATCAAACATTCATTCCTCCAGCCCAACTTATTTTAGAGCACAGAAGGGGAGAGAAAAAATAATGGTGAAAACTGCTGAAGACATTTCCCGCTTTTCTTCCACAGATATTTCTGATCTGTGTGAATTCACTTACTGCATGCAGGCCTCATGATCCATAGCATGTAAATGTCACTGATCATGCTGCAAGTTTGAACTGAATTAATCTTAAAAAAAAAAAAAAAACCACCATGCAATGGCAATGACAAAGAGTTCCGCTTAAACCCACAGTCCTTTGATTAATCTAATAAAATAGGTATTTCCATTGGTGACAGTTACCTTTAAAGATACATAGGTAACTCATTTTTTCAGTGTTTCAGGTTACATACAAACACAGTCTGCAAGTATTTGCAAAACTGTCCACTGCAATAGCTGTAACACCTATTGTATCTAAAGATGATGCAAATCCACAGATTGGAAACCAAATGAATTTTATATAGATGGAAGAAAAAGCTTTAAGATTCTGAAATGCATAGTTTTGGATAGGATTTTTAAAAGAAGACTCCAATGTATATACATTTAGCAGATCACATAGAAAGCATAAAACTACTTTAGGCATCAGACCGGATGGCAAGAATAGGACTTTTTCTACACAGAATAAACATATTTATATTAAAAAAATGTCTTGTATTCCTGTTTCCTAACCTCTTGCAAACTGTAAACTACTGTAAACTATCTTTTAAAGTTCTCTATATTCATGACTGTCCATCTGAAACCGTACAATTAAAAAGCCTTAAAAATATAGACAGAGCTTAAAAAAAAAAATCACAGGGGGTGGGAGTGGGGGTGGTGGTGTGTGAGGTACTTCACCTCAAATGTTAAAAATGCCATGATGCTTCATCTTCTCTTAGCACAAAACAAAAATGCCAGCACATCTGTTATTACACTTCATCCACTTTTCTTTGCCTGCTAAACAGTAGTCTCTAAATGTGGTAAACCAGACAGTAAAACTTAACATTAGCAAAGCCTATCAGGTATCTTTTTTTCCTTTATTTATCTATGGGGCACAGAAGATGCTTAAACTAGTCAGTAAGGGTAAGCTATTTCCATCACTGAACTTGAATGCTTATTGTAAATAGTCAGAAATAACAGACACCTGGGATCCTACTTGTTATATTACTGCAAACATCAATAAATTGAAGAGAGAAAGGGTGTTTACAGAGGTTTTCTCCCTTCAAAAATCATTTTATATGGTACAAATCCAGTGAATGTATATAAGCCGGATGCATACTTTGTGAACTCTGAAAAGTGATACTTTCAATCAGAAACAAAAATTGGAACTGTTAAATATTAGGTGTAAGTGGGAAAATTATCACTCCGGTACCCCAAACTTTCTCTTTCCCATTCCAGAACAAAACAATGCCACCTGAAATTCAGTAACAAATACGTTCACATACCATGGTTTCAATTACTTCAGATAAACAACAAATTGGTTTTTTCTCAATGGATGTGATACAGAAGCCAAGAGTTTCTGTAGATCACCTGGTCCAAGACAACAGTCCACCAACTAACTTATTATAAAGGTAGAGATTCTTATCTAAGCTGAAATTACTACCTTCAGTGCCAAGTCTTTAATGCGCAGCTGCTTTTGTCAAATGAGTATTATCTAATTTTAACCTACAGAAATCATGCCCATTTCATTTTTTAAACGAAAGATGGCAGTTTTACCCAGGATACCTGCTTTTTCTCCTTAAAAGCAGTGCTCAAACCAAGCAATTCTGAGTGGGCAGTGTAACAGAATAGAGATTTTCATCTCAAGTAGCAACTATGCAGTCTGACAAACTGCTCTATTCCTTTTTTCTTCCTCATATACATTTTTTACAAACTAAGAAAACTGTTTCCATTAATATTTCAAGAACATTTTCAAGCTTTTATGCCAAACATTTTCATTTTCAGGCAACAACAGGCAGAAGAGTATTTCATTCCTCTAACATTTGGGTTGTAAAAATCTTATTTCCTACCAAGAACAGGAAACTGTAGTTGCATAGCCTAACTTTCCAGCATTTGATTCTACTACATGCTGCAAATATTTTATAATAAGGGTTAAATGTTTTCAGAGGGAAAATATGGTGATGATTTAACATAGTCTTCAAAAGTGACAGGGGAAGCTAAAGAAAGAACTGGTCAGGAATATGAAAGTCAATGGCAGTCTTAGCTGTAGATGGTGAATCTTAAAATACTGAGAAAAGCAATCAAGACGAGTATCAAAATCGCAGTCCTGGACTTAAGGAAACATTTCTGTTCCCTTAAAAGCCTAGCCTGGAACATAAGAGAGCCCTGGAGAACTGGTTGATACTCAAGGTCAGCCTCTTCAAAGCACAAGAACCTATTTTGAAGTCCATGTTGTGGGACTCTCATGTAAGCAGCCTACCAAATCCAGTATCTATTCTAGAATAAAGATCCTGAAACACAGTTGCACAATTAACATGTGTTGTGAGATTCTCCCATGAACTGACACACAGCATCTTTTGAACCAGGACAAATCTAAGAAAATCATTCATTTTTGCACACCAGTGATAAATAACATAATTCTGTCAAAGTGCTAATCAACATGTTAGTAGTACTTAATACTTTCTTATATTAGTTCAAGTCACTCAAGAAAGCCAGGGACATAAAAATTGCCTTTAAAAATCTAGTCAAGAGGTGCTCCAAATCCAGTCAAGAGGCGCTCGGCGACTAAACTTCAGTTTGTGAATGCTGAAAGTGAGAAACCACTGCATTTAAAAAAAAGTGTCTGTAGTTCTACAAAATGTGCTATTATACCCGATGTGTGTTAAATTCGTTTACGTTACTTTTTATAGCCAGTTTCAAACTGAGGCACTTAATCTTTCCTTAGATAACTGAAATGAATTAATTACTATCAAATCCTAGACATATTTATGCATTTTGTCATAACAGTAATTTACATGTCTTCTCAAAGAGAGAACTTGTATAATTCTGACTGTAAAAACACAGTTGAAAGCTAACCTAATTCAAGTAATTCCTTAATTTTATAGTAGCTTTTTAAAACCAAACAGCTCCTTTCTTTTTACTAAATATATTTAGCTTAAATCCAGTTCTCCCTTTCATCAGAGCTACATGCATCACCTTGATTCCAATACATTAGAGACATCTAAATCCAGAAGAGTTTTAAGTTAAACCAGTAGAAGATCAACATGTACACAAACACAGGAACAGTACCAGTTTACATCCCATAATGCCTTCTACACAAAAACCAGGAGGTAATTTGCATAGGACTCTGAAATCACTGTATTTTTCATACAAGAAATTTTTTTCTTGTATGAAAGGTGTGAAGGTAATTTTTTCTTGTATAAAGGGTATTTTCCACTGCAAAGGCAAAATTCATAATGGAGAGTCAGTTCAGTTACATTCTAAGCATTTTACAAAGTAAATTCAAAACAGGTGACCTTTAATTACAAGATAAAGTGTAATTCCTCACTGTCTTCATCTGAGCAGGAGTAAAATTAAACAGGAAAACAGAAAGGAAAGATGATCTATACATCAAATTAGACAGAAAGCAGGCTTCAATACAGTTGCATTCACTTTCAACTAACTCTAAATTCATCAGTGTTTTCTTAATATAAAGACAAAAGTAAACTGTTTTGAGAAAAGCTTTAACCAAAGCACTACCCTGCAGCACTTTATAGCACCGGAAACCTAGAATGTTTGCTATGTGTTGAGCGCATACCCAAGTGAATGGGTTGAGGTCAGCCCTCTTCGTATGAAGTTTCCTACAAAATCTCAGGTACCTGGAGATCACATACAGGCCATGATAAAATGAAAATGGAACACTGATTGCAAGACATCAGTGGTATCTTCTTCCTTCTGTGCAGTTATACTCACTTGGTGCTTCACAGTTTTTTCACAAGACTACTGTATAAATAGCCTATGCAATGGCCAGATTTCTGTGTGTTGAAAAATATCACAAGAACCTCTGGGTACAACAACAAAAACACGCATATCTGACAGCTATGTTCCCAGTTATATGACCGAGTACACAGTTATGAATTGGGCAGCATACTGACTGCACTCCAATTATAATTAAGCCATCAAATTCAAGAAGACTTCCTGATAAAAATTAAAAAGCCATTTTCATTAAAATGTATTTTTCCTATCCTTCACTAGCACAGCAGCACACTAACAGTATGCACACCAACTGCTCTAACTTCTATTTATACAATGAAGCACAGGCATTGATATGCATGAGAATTAAAATAACAATAGAACTCAAACTGCTACAATTTATTACCTACATAACATTTTCTTCCAAGTATAAACACACTGAGGTCAAACACAGCTATGCATTCACAAGACTTCAGTCAGTTGGTCAGTTACTGGGAAGACTTCTGAGCATCTGAGTTGCAAGCACAATACCATAGCTAAACAAAATAGAACTATATTGCAGCTTGAGAATTTCACAAAGCGGCCAACTAAATGCACAATGTAATAAAACTAGGATTAGGAGAAAAAAAAAACCAAACCTATCTGTAGCAGGACAATAAGCTAATGAGATCACTCTTGAATGAAGTACCAGAATCTGGGCTTCTTAAACTGATGGTGCACAAAACCTCCAGCTACTTTCTCTTGATATTACACTGTCAGCAACCAAAAAAAAACCAAAACAAACCCACTGCTGTCAGTATATCAGCACATTACAACTCCTCACACCCTAAAAAAAATCCTGCCATCACCATTTTGCATCTTTCTTAGCACTGTGAGAAAACAGCATAAAGGTCATGGAAAGCAAACTTCACTCGCATTCTTACAGGTGGCTCCTCCAGATTAAAGCTGAAGAGCAGCTGAGCAGTGGCACGTAGGACCTTTCAGTGTCTTCACGGAATACAACACTTCAGTTCCCACACCTCTGAAGCCAACATTTTTTAGCAGTATGCAGTCACTTTTATTTAAAAACAAAATAATACCTTGTGTTTACTGCTTATATACCACAAATTGAAAATCAGAAGACATACAGGACAATTGAACTAAGTGGGAAAGAAGAACTGAGTAATAACCTCTCCTTTTTTGTAAGAGTCGCAGCTACTGCAAAGAATTCAAAAGAAAGAAAAAAAAACCCTACCGGCTCAACTAAGTAGTTCTACATTCAAGCAAGCTTTAAATGATTTGCCAATTACACAGTCAAAAGTAAGAAGCTACAGTCAAAATCTGTCTTTTTATATCATAACCTA